>ML797254.1:160043-182761 GCA_009831015.1 Picea engelmannii | reverse complement strand
TTCTTCAAGCCCGGAACATAAAGAACCTCTGTCAAAGTCATGGGAGGCAAAGACTCCCTCCGAAATGATACGGTCCCACAACCAGCCACCTTGACCTCATGGTCATCTCCAAGCACTACCTCTACATCTCCACACTGAGTAAGATCTGTCAAGTGCTCATGAACTGATGTCATATGGCGAGAGGCACCACTATCAATACAACAAGTATCGGGAGTAGTGGTCCTCGAGGATAGACATGCAATCAAGGAAAATTCCTTGTCAAACTTGGTGGAAAACTCATCCACCTCTGCTGAAGCTGCTGTTTGTCTTGACCTTGGCATCTCACCAAAGGTCCCTTCTCTTGGCATCTCACCAAGAGTTTCTTGATATTGGCATCTCACCAAATATCTTCTCCTTGGTCTCTCACCAAGTGACTTCCTCTCGAAGTGACTGCTGTCCCAACTTTCTGTCTGCTGAAATTTCTGCCTCTCTTCAACTCAGCTCTGATACCATGTTAATTTTTCAAAATCCCAACCCAGTTTCAGTCTCCCTGATTTTTCAGCCAAATTTAAATGCCAAACTCAGTTTCAACACTGTTTCAGCATATGTTACAGCCCTGTGTTTCAGCATATACTCACAGCGGTGTTTCAACATATGACTCAGCACTGTGTTTCAGCATATGTTACAGCACTGTGTTTCAGCATATACTCACAGCGGTGTTTCATCATATGACTCAGCATTGTGTTTCAACATATGTTACAACACTGTGTTTCAGCATATGTTACAGCACTGTGTTTCAACATATACTCACAGCGGTGTTTCAGCATATGACTCAGCACTGTGTTTCAGCATATACTCACAGCGATGTTTCAGCATATGACTCTGTGTTTCAGCATATAAAAAAAACTTAACAGAAAATAAATTTCAGAACTGAAACATGAGGATTCTGAACATCGTTTTCAATGCATAAATAAAATATCAGCAATATGCAAAACTCAGAAAATATAGACACAAAGATATTCGGTCTAACTTCGACCCTGGAAAAACCCACAAGGGGAAAACCAGTGAGAGAGGGCTTTGTATTATTTATGAGCTTCTGAGAAATTCTTTTACAGCATATTCATCTTCAGATATTTACACAAAATTATCTGGACATTCCTATAGCTTTGCTCCTCAATTTCTGAACCAGAAATTCGTACAACTGTACGACAATTAATGTTGTATGGACTGTCACGAAATTCGTGCCAAAATTCTACTAAGACTCAATTTCTGTGCCACTAAATGTTATTCGGCAGCCTTGGAATGCATGCCAATACTCCTAGAAATTGCAGCTGCTGTCTCTTTTCTTTAGCTCAACCTCTCTCTTGCTCTCTCTTGTTCTCTCAACAAGAATTCTTGAGCTCCTCTTGTTCTCTCAACAAGAATGCTTCAACTTCCTTGTTCTTGGCATCTCACCAAGAACCTCTTGCTCTCTCAACAAGACTGTTGCTTCTTCTTCTTCCCTTGCTCTTGGCATCTCACCAAGATTTCTAGAACTACTCAAGAATGGGTGCGCCCTCTTGCCTTAGTTGACCTCATGAGGGAAGGTGAGGAGTTTTCTAATCTATCGGTTGAGATTAGATCAGATGGGTGGCTGAGATTTGGTGTCTCTTAACTCACCCTCACTTTAATCATAAAGTCACCTTTTAATTTGCATCTCACAAATTAAATGACTAGGACTTACATTCGGCAATTTCTCCCCTTAGGCGCCTAGGGAAGAGAAACACTTGCCTTGGTACTTTATTTTAATTAAAAATTTAACAGCTATTTCGCTTGGTATCTGCCACCTGGTTATACGACTCGATTCGCAGCTAGTAGTACTACAACTAAGTAATGTCTATGCTATTTTAAGTCCTACTTTATTACGGGTATATTTACAAATTCGCCTCTTGGAACATTATTTTAATTATATTGAGTATCATCACATTCCTAGATGTCTAAATACATTGACTGATGCATTAGCTAACTTTGTGTTAGACAGACATTTGGGCCATTTATAAACCAATCACACATTACATGTATAACACAACACAAGATAGCCGGTAAGAGCCGTATATATGTATATAACGATCAAAAGTGTTTATAAAAAGTTTTTGTCCAAGGACCAAAATCTCAAAAATACGAATCCCATGGCTTCTACAAAATAGCGTCACGGATGACGCTCACGATAACACACAATTGCTTGGGATACCCTACGAAGTAGTTGACTGATAGAATCAGACACACCCACAGTATGGTGCTGGTAACGTCTAGGGATCTTCCCAATAGCCATATCTAGGATGTCAGTGGTCAACCCCTCCAAGTTTTGCTCCACTGCCTTGTAGTCTTCGGCATCCCATCTCGCTACTGGAGCCACCTCTCCTCGTCGTTGAATAGGAGACGTTCCTGGAGGTCGATATGGCCCCGCATCTGTGTCATCAAAAAGAGATTTTTTGATTAGTTCTTGGATAAACACAAAACAATTTCATATGATAAAACTTACAAAAACATTTAAAAAGAACAAAATGTGTACTTCTTACCTAAATCACCCCACTGAGCATCCTCAAGCAGGGCCAAATTTGGATCCCCTCGTAAATCCAAACCAACGTATGCGTAATCATCAATCATCAACATTTGGGGTCGCAACCAGTCGAAAAATGAATCATTATACTTGATGATGGACCCTGCTACGTGTCGAGCCATGAGGTTGCACCACCTCAACATCCTCAGATCCTATGGGGCTGGTAAACCCCAATCAACTTGTAGTCTCAACAGTGGGACCCTCTCAAGGAAGAAGGACACCAAAAGTGATCCGTACCCAAACTACTTCAAGTTACCCCTCCTGCACTTCGTTAATTTCCTCTTCATACTGCGAAGAACTGCATCTGACCAGTTGAAGACCTGTGACTCTATGCACTCTATGGCGTATTGGAAGTAGCTATGGAGAGCCATATGTGGAGCCACACTCCTAACCATGTGTGCTATAGTGAACAAGATGGTTCACAGGGTCAAGTCTTGGACCCCCCAAATAGAAACCTTACCCTTGCTTCTTTCTACCTCGGGAACACAGTACTGGCGACAATACTCACTCATAGGGAGTTCGCCGCCTCGGCCATCAGTCAAGCTAGCATGGTACCCACGTTGTGATAACCCTATTAGAAAATAGATAGCCTCGATATCTAGGGTCAACATATGGACTCCCACATGAAATAACTGTTGGTCCACATCCCACATATGGACTAGGTATTCCAACAATCTGAGTTGGGCTCTCATGCCCGAAATCCAGAATAATTTCAAGAGCCCACAGTCTCGGAGGGCAGCGACTATACCCAGGTCATTCCCGACAATAACATCGTCTTCCTCATGTTCTCTTTCTTGCCACTCCAACATTGTGATGGTCAAACACCTGCACAAGAGCCATGAGAGAAGAGTTATCAACTTGTTCCAAACTTTTGCATGATTTTTATTGGGCAAAACTTAACTTTAAAATCTAGGTTTCGGCCCTCGCAGCTGAGCCTTTGGTACAGTACGAAATTCTCACAGGTTCCCTAAAGGCCACCTGCGGGAATCTTAGATTCTCGCAGGTCCCGCAAGGCCCGCCTGCAAGAATGCTTGAACGCATAGTGGGGCCCTAAAATGGACCTAGAACCCACGAAATTGCCAATAAAAACAAAAAATGAACCATGGAAAAGTTAAAGGATCAAAAGCTTACCTCGTTGGCGGAAACGGTTCGACGAATGGTCGCTTGTGCCTCCTGCAATCGAGCGAAGAAATTTGGGAGAAAATGAGGTGGTTGGACAAGCTTTTGGCAAAATCACAGTGAAATGGTAAAAAGCCTCTTTTTACCCATATTTATTCACTTTTACTATCTTTTATTGATTTTTATATTATTTTGCTTATAAAACCTAATGCCCTAATGGTCTTGTGAGTATGGTTGTCACAGGTATAGCAATTTTGAATTCTGAACAGGGGGGTAGGGGTATTTTTTGTTTTTGTCGCATATACTACTACTTTTTTAGGGTTTTTATAGGAAAAACCTCGAGCTCAGTCTTTGTTCATTCTCACGCTCGCAAATATATGAGAACGTAACCGAGTATACTTTTTCTCGTCTTTTCGTACTCATATGGTAACTTGAAAATGATGAACCTAAGGGAGTATCCTTTAAACTCTTTTCACGCTCCCTAAAAACAAAAAGATTGCCGAGTGATCTTGTTCTCTTCATGCTCGTTAAAGTATCTGAATAAAACATTCAACGGGTGATATTTTATCACTTTTTCGGTCTCGTCGAACTTATTTACGAAAAAGGAACTGGGAGAGTTCTCTTTAAGTGTTTTTCAGACTCTCAAAACATGAAAAACTCCCAAGTTTTCTATCCTTGGACTCGTTAAACAAACATCGACAGACCCATGATGGGACCGAACCACTCCTTCCTAGGGTTCGTTAAATATACTCCGAGGGACTCATCCGAAGGATGAGCTTACATCAACAAGCATATGTTATCCTCCTCAAGCTTGCGTAAAAATAAAGAGGTACTCGCCAGAAATGGTGGGGGAAATTTTGGGAAAGGGGTGTGTTTTCGTATCCATATTAATGGCAGTAAGCGTCACCCTTGAACATGACACCCCCTATTTGTCATTTGAATCTGGGTTGGGAAATCCATTTGTCTCTCGTTCGACTTGCTACAAGGTCATATCTTGGGTCGTCTTTGAGTCAGTGCTGCCAAGTCTTTGGTCATGTCGTTCATATGTTAAAGAGAAGTTCACATGATCCCTCTATTGAGTCGGCCATCTGAAGTTGTCCATTCTTACTATGTCGGCCTTCCTTGTGTCCATTTCGACTCATATTCATACTTTGTCTCATATTCAAAATTTGTTACTTATTTCGTGTCATTGATGGGGGATACATCAAGGCCCTCCTGTGACGAGTCTTGTTCCATCGACTCCAACTCATTATCCATAAATGAGACTTAGAAATCATTTAGTACCTTGGAACTTGCATGCATTAATGGCAGGTCTCTTCACTTTCGATAGGGGTTTCACATCATTGATCCCTGATCAAGAGATTCCGCTGAGTGCTCGACTTCAGCTCATTCATTCGCATTCATTCAGATTGTACTTCGGTACCTTGGGAGTCATTGACATTAACGATGATTTACATCGCACTTTTTAATGATTTTCATCAATGACTGGTAATCAAGTGGTTTCTACCATGTTTGACTTCAACACATGTAATCACATGGCTAGATTCGTACTTTCAGGTGACAGGATTGAAGACCCTGGGTCTCATCTTTTTGATCCAGGCTGTGATGGAGTATGTATGATTTCTGTTGGTGCATAGATCCACTTTGTATTTCATGTGGCTATGTTGTCTTAATTCAAGTCTTCTCACATAGATCCACAGTGTATTCCTGGTGGCTATGTAGCATTTTTTGACGGGATGGATCCACGGTGTATAATTGGTGGCCATGACTTACGTTTTTGATTCCATTCATTTGTGATCTGAGCATGGGAATGCCTACCTCATAACGTGTATTATATTTTGCAGATGCTTGATTGTTTACAGGTTTCTGATTAGGTGCGCTCCTGGTTTCTGACACACACACGCAATTTACAAAGTATTTTGGTTGTCACAGATTCCATCGTCATACTTTGGGGGGCATTCTGTTACACATGATTTTGGTCACTTTGGTGATGTCTCTACAAGTGATGTGTTCAGGCTCCCACAAGGACTTTTTGCCTGAGAAAAGTGACTGTCGTATTCTTCCAAAAAACACATTTTTAAGATGATTTTGCAGGCTACCTATGTTACAGGGTGCGAGAATCCCTCATTCTCATAGGCCACCCACGCTTAGGGTGTGAACTGTTCGCAGTCTGCTCCATAGATAGGGTGCAAACTTGTTTTTAAGCTTGAAAAGGAGAAGAAGTCACGAAGGTTCTAGAAGGGGATCTTCTAGAAAATGAGTTGGCATTCGCATGGGTGGAATCCTACGGACTTCTCAGATTTGGTGGGATCATCCTCATCCATGTAACCATCCCTCCTTCTCCTATATATTGAAAGGTTTCTCATGGAAAAGTTTAAGCAAGATTGAATGAATAATTGGTGAAAGAATTGTGTGAAGAACCCTGCTTGGACAGAAGTTTGAAGACTCTATTTGGTCTACCAAGAGGAATTGGATCTTCTTCATGCAAGTGCAGAGAAAGTGTGTGTGTTGGAACCAAGGGTCACTGAAAGGAAGCTTGTGACATCAAGGTGATCAGGTTGTATCTTCTAATTTCATTTAATATAATACAGCGGAATGTCCCTTTCCCATAAAATCACTCTTATTTTATAGCATAACTCTTTGATCATATGCATAGGTTGACATTGAATATACTTTTCTATCTTCACTTTGGTTGGTTTGTGTTGTCTTGGACCTGACGTCACAAGATCACCAAAGTGAAGCGGGAAAAACAGAGACCTAAGGAAGCGATATAAAGGTACGTCACTCATTCCTTCTTATTGGTAGATTCAATGACTACAACTTAGGGAAAGAGTCATGTCTTGTCCTGTTTTTTTCTAGATCCAGGTGGATCTAGGGCGATCTGTTAGTGTTCTCACCTACCAATTTGTCTGATAACAACGATGGCATCTGACGATTAGTAATAATTCAAGAGGAATTAATTCAATATTGACTTCTATGGAGAAATGAAAGTATGAACCAAACAATCTAACGAGAGCTTTTCCATCATAGAAGAAACATTAAACATCCTGAAAATCCATGTGATCTCTAAATTTCATGCATCAATCTTTGATGATAAGAAAAACATTCTTATACTAATTTAAATGCACTCTTATACTAACTCAAGTAAATTTGCAATATTATAAACTCGTAACTAAAATCTTAATTCAAATTCAAACTTCTACTTAAAATTGCTATTCAAATCTAGAACTGAGATCTCATAAATTAAACTAAGCTAATCCCAATACTAAAAATGGAATTTCATAATTAAATTGGGCTTAATCCTATCTTTAAAAGCTTGAATTTCAAACTAACATACTCGTAAAAACATAATCCAAATTCTACTCCTATCCTAGCACACTAAAACAAGATTGATAAATGAAATAGATTCATGAAAGCATAACCAAAATTGAGAATTAAATCAATTAACAAAACTTTCAACTATTAATCCATTGAAACTTGCAAAAGAAACTCTATATTAAACTAATACTATGTTTTAAAGACTACTCTGTTTCAACCTGCAGAAATCAATTCAACTTTTCACACACCAAAAAAGTTAGTAGCTTGCAAGGCATTCACTAATAAATAAAAGACACAACATAATAGATAGCTATCTCCTACAAGCAACCTGCAAAAGAGAAATTAAGCAATTAAATGATGAACAAAAAACACAAGATTTAAAATTAAAAAAGACATGTAACAGAGAGATGAAGTAAATTATAACTGCACAAATAAAACACACGATATATCTATCTAAGTATTCACCCAGACCACTAGTGCCCCCCCCAACAAGTCTTGGTTACTCCTCAACAACAAATCGTAAGCTCAATCAACATAGTTCTGTCATTAACTTTAAAAAACACAGTCTAACACAAGTTTGTAGAAATGTCTGAGTTATACAATGAAATGTATTCCAACAATTCTTGTCTTTGATTTGGCCACTACTGGTGGTATTTATAATGATTTCAGTTCGAGAGGTCGACCAATGGAAGGGTTGACCTCCTCTAAAAATGGTAAATTCCATTAAATGTGTTCTAACAACCTTTGGCTTCTAGAAACTGAATGAGCCATTCAACGATTAGCATAACTACTTAATCTGAGATGCCAAGAGCTCAATATCCAGAGGCCATGAGGGGGCATAAAATCCAGGTCACCGATTCACCCAGTACAGGACGCCAATATGCCAACCGCCAACTCGCCTACACTCCAAGTGCTAGATCGCATGCCAGATGCAGTGCCGGATGAAGTACCAGATTAGGTGTTGGATGGAGTGTCGAACGAGATACCATATGGAAAATTGCATTGCGAATTCTCCCTCTGACACACAGTTCATCCATTATATCCTCATAAACATCAAATAGAACTGGATCTAACTCAAAACCATTGCAAAACATCAATTATGCATACCTGTTATAAAGCCATGATGAATTGATAAAAAATCCTTCGAAAACTTCTTCAAAATAGTTAATAACACATATAATACCAGTGCAAAAAAGATTCAATCATCATCACAAAACAACCAAAACACGAGCCCAACATCAAACATAGGACATCCATACTAGAAAACATCAAGCACTGGAAGGTCTTTAGTGATGACCTGGATTTGCAAAGATTTTTGTAGACCATAGAAGAATTCTCCAGTATCTCTATAGATCAATACGGTGAAGATTATGAATCAAAATCTCATCTATTGAACAAAGTGGTTGGCCACAACATTGTGGAACATAAAACGAACCACATCCCCAGGGGTCTAGTGTCACTGGAAAGGTTATTTTACAGTCATGATGTCTCCAAAGGAATTTCCATAAAAAAAAACAAGAAGAGGAAGTGATGGACTGCAACATTGGGACTGCTGAAAATCCCAAAATATTCAAACTGTCTAAGGCACTACCCCTAGAAAAAAAAGACAGGTATGTCATCCTCATGAACATTTTTGCTGATATTTGTGCATGGTCATATGAGGATTTGAAGACATTTGGCATTGACATCATCCAACATAAGATCCCTCTGAAGGCTGGTTCTAATCCATTCAAATAGAGGATCAAGAAATTTAATCCCATGATGATGTCCACAATTGAAAAAGATTTGAAAAGAATTCTTGATGCTAAAATTATTGTTCCCTTGAGGTACCTAGACTGGGTGGCTAACTTGGTGCCTATGAGAAAAAAGAGTGGGGAAATACGCTTGTGTGTTGATTTTCGAAATCTCAACAAGTGTTCTCTAAAGGACAATGTTATCGGACAAATCGGTAAGTGTGGACACAAACTAATCTTCCTAACTTCCACAGGAAGCTAGAACAAAACAAGACAAAATACAAACTTCACCTTCGAATTCATTGTCATATAAACTAGTTCAAAGAGGGACACATGACATACATTTTAAATGACGCTTGATCCTCACTAATGTCATCCTTATCACTCCATATTTGGATTTACGGGATGGTGAACTTGTTTAAGTAGTACAAACCAACAAAGAGAGAGATAAAAAAGATATATATATTCCAATGAATTCTATGTATAAGATCAAGGAGTTATACAATAAAAGCCAATACACCTTTATAGGGAAGAAATGTATTGTTGCATTATATTAAATGGAAAGTGGAGAATACAACCCATTCCTTGATGTTGCAAGGTCCCTTTCAATGGCTCTTTGCCCCAACACACACACCTTTTATCCAATGCCTTTGATGAAGAAGATCCACAATTTGACTTAGAGAGCTAAAGAAAAGCTATCTCAAGTATAATCTTTAGCATAACTCTTCATACATATGCAAGCCTTTTCCAACCTTAGCCTTTTCCATAAGTGATCCCTCTTTATATAGAGTGAAAGAGGGATGGATGAGAAGATTAGGATGATACCACTAAATCAGAGAAGCGAGTAAGATCCAAATCGATTGGAGGCCACCTCATCTTCTAGAAGATTCCCTTCTAGAACATTCATGAATTTTGACTTTTACCTTGTTTAAGCATCGTCGCACCCTATGCACAGGCAACCTGCGATGACGTCGTAGTCCATCTTTGGTGTAGCGTGTGAAAATCAATCATTGTCTCACCCCAAGTATAGAGCAGGGTGTGATGATATCTCTTGTCATAGTTTTTAAGGAAGAAAAGGAAAACCACTTTTCTCATGGATAAAGTCTCTTTTGATGTTTTTAGGGAACATGGAAGTGAGTTGTGCACATGTTGTTAGTTGATCACTAGGGTGACCAAAAGAATGTGTAACAAAATTCCCCCCAAAGTATGAATTTGGAACCTGTGACGGTTGAAATACTTTGTAGAATGTGTGTGTCGAAAACAAGGAGCACATTGATCAGGAACTTGCAAAAAATCAAGCATCTGCATAACAATATACCATCTTCTGAGGTAGGAATTCCCACACTCAGACTACAAGTGACTCTAATCATAAGTGTCAAGTGATTCATGGCCACTAAAAATACACTATGGATCCATGTCATCATGATCCAACATAGCCACTAGAAATACAATGTGGATCTATGCGTTTACATAATTCAAATTTGGACATAGCCACAAGACATACACAGTGGATATATGTGTCAGTATAAACTTATGAATACTTCTTCACAACTTGGATCAATATGATGAGATCCAGGGTCTTCATTTTCATCGTCTCTAATTACGAATTTAGCCATGTGATTACAAGTGTTGAAGTTGAACATGGTAGAAACCACTTGATTACCGGTCGTTAATGAAAACCGTTAACAAGTGCGAGGGAAATCACTATTGATGTCAATGAATCCCAAGGTACTCTAGTAAAATCCAACGAATGTGAATGAATGAGTTGAAGTATAACACTCGATGGAATCTTCCAATTAGGGTTCAATGATGTGAACCCACTATTGAAAGCGAAGAAACCTTCCATTGAGGCATGCAAGACCCAATGTATTAATGTGATTTCTAAGTCCCGTTCCCAGATAATGAGTTGAATTTGACAGGAAAAGACTCGTCATAGGAGGGCCTTAATGTATCCTCCATCAATGACATGAAATATGTATCAGATTTGAAGTCGATTAGAGTATGAAGTGATTCGAGATTAACTTAGGGAAGGCCGACATGGTAGGAATTTTATAACTGCAGATGAATGACTCGATAGAAGGCTTGTTTAGGTTGGACTTATCTTGAACATATGAATGACATGACAGTTGTCTTGGTAGGATTGACTCAAGGAGGACCCAACATATGGACTTGTGGATGGTCAAACGAGAGACAAATGGATTTCCCAACCCGGATAAAATGATGAAGGGGGGTGTCATGTTCAAGAGTGACTTTACTGCCACTAACACACATACAAAGACACATTTCTTTCCTAATTCCCCCCCACCATTTCTGGCGACTAGCTCTTTATTTTTACACAAGCTTGAGGAGGATAACATATGATTGTAATGTAAGCTCATCCTTCAGACGAGTCCCTCAGAGTATGTTTAACGAACCCTAAGAAGGAGTGGTTTTATCCCATATGGGTCTTTCTATGTTTGTTTTATGAGTCCAAAGAAAGAAAACTCAGGGATTTTTCATGTTTAGAGAGTCTGAAAACACTTAAAGAAAACTCCAAAATGTCCTTTTTCGTAATTTATTCTGGCGAGACCAAAAAATAGATAATCTACCACTCATCAAACGTTTTCTTCAAATACTTTTACGAGCGTGAAAAGAACAAGGTTGCTCGACTATCTTTTTGTGTTTATAGAGCTTGAAAAGAACTTAAAGGATACTCCATAGGGTTCATTTTTTGTGTTACCAATGTGAGTTTGAAAAAGCGATAAAAGGTTATTCGATTACATTCTCATGGTTTCATGAGCGTGAGAAATAATTAAGACCATGATCGGAATTGTTTTCATTTTTATGCAATAAAAAAAAACAAAACTATGTTGGGATAGATTTTATTTTTACACAAGTTTAAAACTAGCCAAAACTATGCTTGGACCTGGTTTCATTTTTACACAAGCTTGAACCAGAGGAAACTATGCTTGATACTTCCCAACACATACTCCAGGGATGGTTGGTCCCTAGATTAAGAAGCTAGTGGCTAACTTCAGCATGGAGTCCAGAGGCTGTAAGCACTGCCCCCCCAAGCTTCATTTAGTCCAACGATACAAGCGGATGAAAGGAAGCTTCAAATACTATAAGTAATGAAGTAATTAACTCAATCAAAGAGGGGGGAAATCTATTTCATTTTTTAACGAGCTTTCCACAGAGAAGAAAAACTATGCTCAAGAATCCAGGTTCAATCCCCAGACCTCTGTTTCATTTTTTAACGAGCTTAACACAGAAACTAGAACTATGTTCGTGATGGGTTGTTTTATTTTTTAACGAGCTTAACTAGGAGGAGAACTATGCTTGTAACTTATGTTTCATTTTTTAACGAGGTTGTCACAGAGACACAAAAAATATCCTCGTAGCTAGTTTCATTTTTTAACGAGCTTGAAATCAAAGGTATCTTGACTAGTTGACGGGAGGTCATCATCATGGTGATTAGAGTATGATGAATTGGGTTGGCGAATATGTGTAAAATATGCTTCTATAACCTTGGATAGACCAGGGAAATCCTTAAGAAGATGGCTACCCTTACAAATCCTGCAAGGGTACTTGGGCTTACAGGTTGTTTAGGTGATCTTGGCATCATCAAAACTCCCAACACAAATATCAATAACTGGTTGTTTTCCAATATGTCTGACAATGTTTGGAATTTTGGACCCTTTATTATTTTTCTTCTTCTTAATCTTCCTTTTCTTCTTCTTCTTATCCACCGGGTTACTAGCTTCAGGGTTTTCACTAGGCGAATAAGATGAAACGAAAGAAGACCTTACAAGCGAAGAAGGCGAAGAATATATTACTGGTGAAGAAGGTGAAGGATCAACATGAGGTTGATGTTCTTGGGGGGAGGTGCTTACAACTGAAGCACTTGTTGCATCCAGGATTACTAGAGTGGAAAAAAACCATACCGGTAATCCAATTGAGACCTGGAAGGCTCAAAGTAGCGATGTAAGGAGGACCAACGTTTTCGTAAGAAGGAAAAACAAAAGGTTTCGAAGAAGGGGTTGCTTCATTGGTTATTCTAGGAACAAACTCCATTAGACACAGATCCAACCTAGAGTCTGCTAGGGAAAATATAAAACACACGCTAAAAATATAGGAAGCAAGAAAACAAAGAAAACCTTCTCATAATGAATGCACTAGTTGGTGACGAAATCCAATGTCGTGAGGACAATGTAAGAAGGGGTTGAGATAGAGCGGGTGGAAAAGTTACGTTGATGATCTACTTAACGGACTTACACCCTGGTGCAAGCTCCCACACATAAACGTGGGTATACCCTCCAAAGAGCTCGAGTGATTTTGGGCAACGTCGATTGCAGGTATCGTGAAGAATTTCCCCTCCACAGTCACCTTGTGTAAAGACTCTAAATAGATAGGCTAATAAGGTTACCGATTACAACAATGATTCACGAGGAAGCAGTCGACAGTCCGATCCAGGCGCAAGGGAAGGTTATCTAAGCCCGAAATCGCCTCGAGAAGGTCCGCGTAGGATTTTCTTCTCAAGTGACCCCCAATAATATTCACAATATCTACACTAAGACCAACAAAGTAGGGTGAGTAACTCTATCGACCCTAATGTGACCTCTTGATTGACCCTTGTGTTAGAAGGGGTTCCCAGGAAAAAATGTAATAAGTGGATTTACCGCTCCCTAACTCAAAATTCTATGTTTGTTTACAACTTTGGAAAGTTATCTTTCATACCTATTCCAAAGCCCTACACCCTAAGCTAATGTAGGTTTGCTACCAGAAAATATAAAAATGTCTAATCAATTTTTATAAGCGCTTTATTTTAAGGATGTTGTTTACTCAAGAGGAAAATGGCGTGGACTAAATGATTTTTTGACCGACTCTAAACAATGCAAAGAAATGAGAATGCAAATATTTCACTTCTATGAAAGCTATACTACGAGAAGGAGAAAATGTTTATCATTCCCAAATGCACAATGTCCCAAAATTTTATTAAAGTCAAATATCAAGAACTTCAAGAAATTAGCCAAAGAGACTGTACACCAATACACGATTCTTTCTCCCCCCGACCATGAAGGGGATTTTTTTTTATGAATTCAAGACAAAAAAATGACAAAAACCATGCAATTTCACTACTTCAAATGCAAAGATGCCCACAATCTAATGTAAAGCAAGAAAATAAAATTTTTGTTTCAAAGATAGCTAAAATAAATAACAAATCACTCTAAAAAAAAATCAACCCAAATCAATTTTCTCTTTTAATACGAACTATTCAAAAAAAGAAAAATAATTTCTTCCACTAATTAATTCTAAAGAAAAACAATGCTTTGTAACTGAAAGACACTCAAAATAAGAGATCAAATATTTCAAAAGAAAACAAGCTAAAACAAAGCAAATATGGATAAAAGATGCAAACCAAGCTGCAAATAATCATTCACTAGGACTAAAAATTCACCCCGAGAAATAATGACAAATATGGGAAAAGAAAAGAAAGTTGACTGTCACTCCAACAATTTCTACAGGAATCGTCACAGGCTACAGAAGGGTACAATGTGATGATGAAGAATCTTCACAGGATGAAAGTAAGACATAGTGCGACGTTGTCTCCCTGGTTCACACTAGCAGAGTGCGACAATGAAGAATCGTCGCAGGCCGAAAATAAGACACAGTGCGATGAAGTCTGAATATAAGGAAAAATTGGAAGAATGATAGGCAGGCTAAAAGAAAATAAGAAGCAAAAAACCAAAATAAGTTGTTCCCCAACATGGTTGCCAATTTTGTTATCAGACAAATTAGTAAGTGCAGACACAAACTAATCTCCCTAACTTCCACACAAAGCTATAACAAAACAAGACATAATACAAACTTCACCTTAGACTTCATTGTCATATAAACTAGTTCAGAGAGGGACAAGTGACATACCTTTTAAATGATGCTTGGTCCTTTCTAGTATCGTCCTTGTCGCTCCATATTTGGATTTGCGGGATGGTGAACCTGGTTAAGAAGAAAAAACCAACAAAGAGAGAGAGAACAAAGATATATATATTCCAATGAATTCTATGTATAAGATCAAGGAGTTATACAATAAAAGTCAAGACACCTTTATAGGGAATAAACGTATTGATGCATTATATTAAATGGAAAGTGTAGAATACAACCCATGCCTTCATGTTGCAAGGTCCCTTTCGATGGATCTTCATCAAAATAATGTTTTGGGTCTGGTATAGTCCTCATTTTTCCTGCGCAGGAGGTTATAACGCTCTCTTATAAGCTTGAATTTGAGACTACTAACAATATAGTTGAGTATGAAGCTATAGTGCTTGGATTGAGGGCTTCCAAAGACATGGCCATTGACAATTTGGAAATCTTTGGTGATTCTGAGTTGATCATCAATCAAGTCAAGAAAATATATCAAACTAAACAACATAGGCTCAAACAATACATGAATGAGGTGTGGGACCTGGTTGACAACTTCTTTCTGGCATTTAATATTTCCTTCATTCCTAGAGAGGAAAATCAGAAGGCATATTATTTCGCATTGGTTGCTAACACCTTCAGACCTCCCATTTTCACAAATTTCAAGTATTATGTGGAATTCAGACATAGGACATCCATACAAGACAACATCAAGCACTGGAGGTCTTTAGTGATGACCTGGAGCTACAAATATTTCTAAAAAGAATAAAAGAATTCTCCAGTATCTCTATAAATCAAGAAGGTGAATATGATGAATCAAAGAATCAACAAACATCTCATATACTGAACAAAGTGGCTGGCCGCAACATTGTGGAACTTAAAACGAACCACATCCCCAGGGGTCGAGAGCCACTGTAAATTTTATTTGACAGTCATGATGTGTCCAAAGGAGTTGCCATAAAAAATCAAGAAGAGGAAGTGATGGAATGCAACATTGGGACTACTAAAAATCCCAAAATAGTCAAACTGTCCAAGGCACTACCCCCAGAACAAAAATACATGTATGTCAACCTCATGCAAAATTTTGCTGATATTTTTGCATGGTCGTATGAGGATTTGAAGACATTTGACACTGACATCATCCAAAACAAGATCCCTCTGAAGGTTGGTTCTAATCCATTCAGATAGAAGATTAGGAAATTTAATCCCATGTTGATGTCCATAATTGAAAAAGAGCTGAAAAGAATGCTTGATGCCATAATTATTGTGCCCTTGAGGTACTTATACTGGGTGGCCAACTTGGTTCCCGTGAGAAAAAAGAGTGGGGAAATACGTTTGTGTGTTGATTTCCGAAATCTCAACAAGTGTTCTCTAAAGGAAAATGTTATCAAAATAATCGGTAAGTACGAACACAAACTAATCTCCCTAACTTCCATAGGAAGCTAGAACAAAACAAGACAAAATAGAAACTTCACCTTAGACTACATTGTCATATAAACTAGTTCAAAGAGGGACAATTGACATACCTTTTAAATGACTCTTGATCCTCACTAGTGTCGTCCTTGTTGATCCATATTTGGATTTGTGGGATGGTGAACCTTTTTAAGAAGCACAAACCAACAAAGAGAGAGAGAACAAACATATATATATATATATTCCAATGAATTCTATGTATAAGATCAAGGAGTTATACAATAAAAGTCAAGACACCTTTATAGGGAAGAAATGTATTGCTGCATTATATTAAATGGAAAGTGGAGAATAAAACCCATGCCTTGATGTTGCAAGGTCCCTTTCAATGGCTCTTTTCTCCAACACACACACCTTTGATCCAATTCCTTTGATGAGGAAGATCCACAATCTGACTTAGAGAGCTAAAGAAAAGCTATCTCAAGTATAATCTGTAGCATAACTCTTCATACATATGCAAGCCTTTGCAAACCTTAGCCTTTTCCATAAGAGATCCATATTTATATAGAGTGAAGGAGGGATGGATGAGGAGATTAGGATGATCCCACTAAATCAAATAAGTGAGTAAGATCCAAACCAATCGGAGGCCACCTCATCTTCTAGAAAATTCATGAATTTTGACTTTTCCCTTGTTTAAGCATCGTCGCACCCTATGCACAGGTAGCCTGCGACGACGTAGTTGTCCATATTTGGTGCAACGTGTGACAATCAAGCATCATCACACCCCAAGTATAGATCAGGGTGTGACGATCTCTCTAGTCATAGTTTTTAAGAAAGAAAAGGAAAACGAATTTTCTCATGGAGAAATTCTCTTTTAATGTTTTCAGGGAACATGGAAGTGAGTTATGCACATGTTGTCAGTTGATCACTAGGGTGAAAAAAATAATTTGTAACAGACAACTACTCCCTACCCAATATGGACCATATTTTACAAAGGATAGTAGGTTCCCATAGAATTTCCTTGCTGGATGGGTACTTTGGCTATAACCAGATAGCAGTATCTGAAGAAGACAAAGAAAAAACAAGATTCACCAGCCCTTGGGGGAAATTTATGTACGACAAAATGCGCTTTGGGCTGATGAACATAGGGGACACCTTTCAGAGGGCTATGGATGTAGCTTTCATGGGGGAGAAAGAAAAATTTATGGTTATATATTTGGATGACATCACCATTTTCTCCAAATAAGATGATAAGCATTTACAACACCTTAAGAAGATTTTATGAAAATGAAGAAGGTATGGGATCTATTTGAATCTAAAGAAGTCCCACTTTTCTATGCCAGAAGGTAAACTCCTAGGCCTCATCATATCAGAAAGAGGTATAAAAATAGACCATTAAAAAAGTTGAAATTCCTAGAAACAAGAAGTCTATTTAGTCCTTCATAGGCAAAATAATTTTTTTGAGGCACTTTGTGCCAAACTTTGCTGAAATCATAAGGCCTATCACAAAAATGCTGAAGAAATATGTTGTTATCAAGTGGTCACAGGAGGAAAAATCAACATTCCAAAGGATCAAACAAGATTTGGTTGAAGCCCATGTATTAGTCATCCATGACTATGCCAAAGAGTTCTTTATCTTTTTTTTCACCTCCGAGGAAACTATTGTTGCTGTGCTATTGCAAAAGAATCAAGAAGGGCATGAACAACCCATAGAATTTTTCAACAAATCCCTCCAAGATGTTGAGTTGAAGTATGATATATTATAAAAGTAGTCATATTCATTGGTTAAAGCCTTGAAAGCCTTCAGAGTGTGGGTGTTATAGTCTAACATAACAACCTATGTTCCTAGCAGTAGTGTCAAAGAGATTCTGGTCCAGCCAGACAGTGAAGAGAAAAGAGGGAAATGGATTTTCAAATTTTTGGAGTATGACCTGCACATAAATCCCACCAAGATGATCAAGGGACAGGGACTCGACAAGTTGTTATCAGAATCAAGCTGTAAGGTGATGGAATTGCATCAGACCTTCACCCAATCTGATGCACCCATGGCACAATATGGACGAGACAACATGCAGGTGTTTGAAAACTACTCTTCTTTACCTTGGTACCGAGATATTATTTACTTTCTCCAAAACCTAGAATGCCCACCAGATTTGATGAAGACGAGGGCCAGATCTCTCAAATTAAAAGCTATAAAATTCTGCATTTTAAATCAAAACCTGTATTGGAGGGATCCTTATCGCATCTTATTAAAGTTTCTTGATGAAAATAAAGCTAAGAAAGTCATAACATACATGCACAATGGATTTTGTGGGGGACACCAGCATTGGAAAGCTACAACTCTCAAGATCCTAAGGGCAGAGTAGTATTTCCCCCCTTTTCTCTGATGTATTCACTACAATAAGGGCATGCAATGAATTTCAAAAGTTTGCAGGCAAGTAGAAGTTACTCTCACTACCCCTAAAACCTATCACTGCCAGTGGCCCCTTTCAACAATGGGGATTAGATTTCATAGGTGAGATAAATCCACTCTCCAGTGGGCAACACAAGTGGATTCTCACTGCAACTAACTACTTTACCAAATGGATCGAGGTTGTGACCACTAGGAATGCTACTGACAAAGTGATTATGAAATTTTTGGAAACCAATATCTTTGCCAGGTTCAGTTGCCCTAGAAATATTATAATATAAAATGCCCAGGAATTCAAGTCCAAATCCATGATTGACTTCCGTGGCAACCATAACATCGCCCTGACACATTCCACACCCTATTATCCTCGGGGGAATGGGTTGGTTGAGTCATCAAACAAGTCTCTCATCAGGATCATCAAGAAATTGCTGAATGAAAACATGAAATCTTGGGACTCTAAACTTACATATGCCTTGTGGGATGATATGATCAACACCAAGAGATCCTTGGGAACCTCACCATTTCATCTATTCTATGGGATATGTGTTGTCTTCCCCACTCATATTGGTCTACTATTTTTGAAATTCATACAGGAAGATATGGAGGAGCCAAAATACATCCAAAGGAGAATCTTTCAGATTATAGAGGTTCAACAGAAGAGAGAATCACTGAGTTAGATCACTAAATCATACCAGAGCAAAATCAAATCATTTTTTGATAAGAAAACCAAGAAGGAGATCTTTCAAGAAGGTGACCTGGTCTTGAGGTGGGATGCCAAAAGGGAAGAAACGTATAAGCATGGTAAGTTTGATAACCTCTGGTTTGTTCCTTTTAAGGTGGTTGAGGTTCTGGAAAATAACACATTTGTCTTACACAATCTGGATGAAACTGAAATTTTCAGAAGCCCAGTAAATGGGCGCTTCCTGAAACACTATTTTTCTTGAAATACTGATGGAAGGTCCCTCTTATACCATAGCTACTTTCCTTTAGTTTGCATTTGAATAATCTCATCATTCGAGCATTTCATTTTTAGTTAGTTTGTGTGTGAATAAAGACTCCATAGCCCAACAAAGGCACTGGGGTGTAGTTGTAGTTTTAATTTCAATAAGATGCATGGTTGAGAGACAATAGAAGATATACATGACTGACATACATAAACATAGGTAAGAGAAGGAAGGTGGGGGAAAGTTATTTAATTCCAAGGCATTGATCTTTTGTTCTTAGCACCTCACAAGGAAGCGCTATCCCCAGTTGGAGGAAATGTTGAGACCTAAGTCTGCACTCCTGCCCCTCCTGCCTCATTTTCCCTATACATTCTTGAAAACATTTCCCCTTTTGGTTGTTTGAGTCAATTTCCCTCTATAAATGACTTGGTTTCTATCATTTTCTTTCTTGATTGAGTCTTTGCACATTTTGTTTCTATTTTTATTGAAGGATAATTACATGTCGTGATTTGATTCAAAATACTTGTCATCATGTTTGTCATTGATTGAGAGTGAAACAGGTCCACCATGTCTTTTGTGTGCGCATGAGACATCTAGGGCCACCAAGTCCTTTGTATGCATATTAAGCTTCCACAGGGAACACCCGTGAATAAAACACAACAATTCAGAGTAGTTATTTTCGGGCCTGGATTGTGAAAATAGACAGGTTAAATTTCAACGGTGGAGATTTAACAATCGATCGGATCAATGGATTTCATACATTCGGGGTTCCAGAACACATGCACAGTTTAATCGTAGAGTTACACATAAGACACTCTGCGACTTCGACGCCGAAACTTTCGAGCTCGTATTTTTCAAAAACTCTCGAATGCCGAACCGCTACATCGCTTCGACGATCATCCATCCAGGAGATCTCCACACTTAGCACTCAAAAACTGTCGAATGAAAAAATGTCGGAGCCACTTGGAATTCATCAGTGGAGACACGTAGCGTTCATCTAGCACTGACACATGAAATTCATCAGTGGAGACATGTGGCACTCATTTCAGATATCTTTGGTTATGTCATCTGCCCATTTATGGGTGACACGTGTCACTCTCTTCATGTGGATAGGTTAGTGACAGTGAAATTATGTACACGTCAGATCCGAAGAGCTGAAATGCCAATTAGTAGAAGAGTCAATTAATCGAAGAGTCGAAGAGTCGATCAACCGAAGAGACAAACTGCTGAAGTCCCAAATTGCCATGTCACTCCGGTAGTCCGGTCCTCCGGGAGTTATACATACTTTGCGTTTTAAAGTCCCTGAATCCTGAAGAGTCAAAGACATGTGTCACTCTCTTTATGTTGACATGTAGCATTCATCCATTGTTACATGTGGCATCCATCGATCACCGACACGTGGCACTCATTTCAATCATTTTCAGCACGCCAGTTGCCCCATTTTAGGTGACACATGTCACGCTTATTTTCATGACATGTCATCAGTAGTGATGTCACAACTGCCACGCCACTCTAGGGAAATTTCCTCTAGGAGATTTCCATCAAGAGTAGGCACAGACCTATAAATCCCCAAAGATCCTGAGTCTTGAACTCCCGAAAAATTTAATGATTAAAGTCTTAATCTCAGGTAAATTAGCAATAATCATGAATTAATGACTTCGACAGCTGGTCACTTCAGGAGATTCCAACCCAAAGCGAATTCCAATCGTCGAAGTGTCGAAGTGCCAAAGATTCGGGGATGCGTGACACTCTTCAATCATGACACATGGAATCCATCAGTTGAGACACATGGTATTCATCAGTTGAGACACATGGAATTCACCAGTTGAGACATTTGGCACTTATTTTAAGCACATTTGGGGCTATCATCTGTACTATTTCAAGTGACATGTGTCACCCTCCTTTCTGTGATACGTCAGTGGTGTGACGTCAGGCTGCCAGGTAAGATTCGGGGGATCGTCCTCTAGGATATTTCCAAGCACAACATTCAAAAAGAAAAACTCTTGAACCCCAAAGAGCCGGAGTCCGAAGTTCTTAAATGATAAATGTTAAAGTCTTAATGTCGGGTTAATAAGTAATTAGTGTTGGATAATGACTTCGAGAGTTCTATCCTTCAGAGGATATGTACACTCTGTACTTTGAATCCCTCGAACACTGAAGTTCCAAAGTGGCTCACCCACATTTATTTCACATTTTTCAATGTTTAAAAATGGGCGCCAAACCAAAATTGGGGAAACTACACGTCTAGACTGTAGAAAGAATACCAGAGACTCCAAAAAATGCCAGATGACTTGCTTCCTTCCATGAGGGGATAAGTAAGGGAAAACAAATTGCCAACATATACAATTATCTCCAGTGGCCTCAAACAGCCTGCATGCATTCCAATGCTTAATACATAAATTAGTTTTGTCACTCTTGGCCATCTACTATCTAATCTCGGTTCACTCCAACATGCGCATCAATCTAGATTCAGTGCTAGTAGAAATTTTTAATTGTTCAAGTTCAAAACTCTTTTAGTTTCAGGCATAATAAGTGGTCTTTTTTGTGTGATAAGAACCACTCCTTTTTTATTAAGTCAATCTCAGAGTATTCATTAACATACTCCAATAGTGTGTTTTAGTTAAGTTAATAAGTTGTTTTACATCTAATGTGTAGAGAAAAACCTCAGTTCCACACTGGTTGAGGGCCTCCACATCTATGATAAATAGGAATTCTTTGTATGTTAGAAGGGTTCGTCTTTTTGGGAGAAAAAGATCAATACAACATTGGTTGGACCCATTCTGCACATGGATTAAAGCTCTCTACCTGGTGAAGATACTATTGATGACAATGTGTTTGTGTCCAAATTCATATGTGTTTCTTATCTTGAATACAATTTTGATTTTTGCGAAGTATATTTATTTTCCATCAACCACTATATAACTTGCCTTTATTAATATGCAACATGTGATAACAAATATGCTTTGATGAAGACTTTTTTTTGTTGCAACCTGTAGGAATAATTGTGTTTTTGGTACATGTTTAATGCTTGGAATGACATTTTAGGAATTAAACTTCTAGCAACAAATTGTTCATTGAATGATTTGTTGTTTTTCTTTGTTTCTTACCTTTATTATCTCACTTGTATGTCCTTAGTGTGCCCCCAGCCAAGGAGGACTCTCGTCCATGTCATTTGGCTAACCAAACCATGCTCATATATTGGTAAACCAACCCTCTAATTGACCCATTAATAAAAAAAAAAAACCATTCATAACTTGAGGTGGCCTAGCTCTTCCCTTTAGCAATCAGGTGTAGAAATTAGGACCAAC
>ML797254.1:138462-158444 GCA_009831015.1 Picea engelmannii | reverse complement strand
TATTGTAACTCCACATGATATGATTCTCTATGTTTTTATAGGCAATGGATCAATCAAAATCATTGAATTCAATAGATCACCTTAAGTTAGGCTTCCAATTTCTCATTAAAATATCTATGTGTGTGTGTACTAAATTTAATCTATTGTCGATCTATTGTTTTTGTATCACCGCTTGCGTCTCTAGTGAAGCTAGACATGTAGTATAATCAACACTACAAGTGTCACTATTGTTGTATTTCCATTGAATCAATTAGTGTCTGATGCTTGCAACGTCATTGTATCAAAACATTATTAACATATGTTAATAACACATTTGATGATTTATATGTCATTACATCTACATTTATGAAAAAACACTTCAAATGATGTTTTTTGTTGTTGTTATAACAACAAAATAAATGTTGTTTAAATGAAACCATCTTAACAATATTTATTGATGATGCTAATAAATAATTACAATTCTATAAAAAAATTGAGTTTTGAGGTTTCAAGCATTGAGAAAAGACCCCAAATGTAGTATTGCATCAATATATTTGCATCATTTTAGTCTATCACTCACCCCTCAATTGCATACAAATATAACAAACCACTCTACAAAAGTGCATAGCGAACACATACAAAGACAAATAATACATAAAATACATGACCATATCCATAAATCAAGGGTGCAAAAAATTTTACTTGAGCATGTACCCTAGCTCAATAAGAGGTAGAAGGATAATTACTAGGAGAAAATATCTCTAAATGTCTCACATAATCATAAATACACTTGTGATCATGATGTTATTGAAAAAGGGTCATTGGTTTATGTAATACCTAAGTTTTGATCCTTGGGTTAGATTGATAAGGTTATGTACATATTTGTAATGTGTGGTGATTTTAACGGGTGTCAAATCATGTGGGATACACTAATGACCCCATGATATAAATATCTTGCATATATTCCTAGTATGCAGGCCAAGGCCAAATCCAAGGCCCAACTACTGAATGGATAGACATATAGACTTATGTTTAGGTTAGTTATCATGTTTATGTTTTGCTACATTTCCTAGTCATCATGTTGGTAAATAATAGCATGGTGCACTTTATATTATGCTATGTAGAAAGGATATGTAAAAGAGGAATATGAAATATAATGCAAAACCATTGAAAAGGTTGCAAAATGGCACAAGGGGACTCTAATTTCTTGAGAGGGGATGACAAGGGGGTCCTAAAATATAAAACATTCATATATGGTTATCATATGTTAACATATTATCTCCCGCCTTTTTCCAATTTTATTACAAATCCCTCCACCCATATACCTCGTGCATTTTTACCAAATCTATTTTGTACTTGAAGGAAACATATGGTCTCAAGTAAATAAAATGTATTTGCACAATGATTTTGTCCATTCAATATTCTTCTCCCATATTTTATCAAATAGAGAAACACATTCGTATTTACCCATGGTTTCCCTCTACTTGCAATCTACACCAACAAATCCAAAGGGCTTGAGTGCAATATGAATCTATAGGGTTTTATGTGTTTGGTAGGAGAAGGATTTGAAATCCATGGTTGTAATATATTATGGCAATGGGAAAGGAAAAGAGAGACTCACAACCCTTATGTTTGTGCCTAAAATTGACCATAGTTGAGTCAAGATCACCCATTATAGGATCCTAGATGACAATCAACAAATTTAGTTTTACCTTTCTTGTGTGCACTAGAGCACTAGAAGGGACATATTTCTTGAGGAATCACGTAGAAAACAAGGGGAGTTATAGACCTTGTGTTGTGTATGGCTACATGGAAAGGATTCATGGCTGGTTGAAGGTTGGGTGAGATGCCTAGAGGAATTTCATTAAGACTAATTGTGGTAGGTGTTTGGTTCTAGAAAATTATCATCATAGGTTGCATTGAGTGAGTTCTAGAGCCACTAATATTGTATTATCCCTTATAATACTACATCTAGGCTTGGGAGTGGAATTTGGATCAGATTCCTATGGCTGGGTAGTGAATCGCTTGTTTGCAACTAGTTTACTGGTTAATTCCTTTGAAAATATAAGAGTTGACTATATTCATGTCAGAAATATATCATTTCCTATATTTAAGTTTTAAATTATTTAACTCTGATATCAATTGAACTTCGTGGATAATTTTCTTATTGAATTTGCATATGAATGGAGTTAAGAATTCAGTTTTATGTTTTCCCATGAATAGTAAAAACAATGTTCTTGTGTTTTTAATTATGCATTAATACGCATCACTACAAGGAAAATACTAATTAGTGGAGGTTTTAGTGTTACAAGATCGAGCATAATTATCAAAAAAACCTTCACTAAAACCTTCACAATTGACAGTGAAGATTTTAGCAGATGTTCATTATAACTGAAAATTATGGGAGGCCATAGGTCCTAGCAGAGTGTTTTTTTTGTGTTTTATTTGTGCACTTAAAATTGTAAGGCAAACTAGTGTGTGCATATTTTGTATGTGCTAGTGCATATTATATAATTTCAAATCACTGGGGCATATTATATTTTTTAGTACACCCATGTGTATTATATATATGAGCGATCTCCTAAGTGTATTATATATCCTTGCACATTATAAAGTCTTGGTAACAATACAATAATAATAACGACAATGGTAATGGTATTGTAGAAGGGAATAATGTTGTTATTTTGGTTAGGAGCATTGGTACTCTTATAGCAATTATTAACACTGATGTGTTTTTATATGTATATCGGGCAGGTGCATAATGATCATTTAAACACACTATCACACACATAGATATGAAACACAATGTTGAGTTCAAATGAATATAATGCACCAATATGTTTAAGTGCTGGATTTTTTTCAATTTGAAATATGGAAATGCATCATCTTGTTTTTTATATATATTAAATTTCAATTAATCATCATAACATCAAATATTTTTTCTAATAATATTGATTTTTATATTTTAATTAATGTGCTTCTATATAATCATTGCATTAATGTATTTTGTTGTTTAAACAAATATAACAATTGATTACCCCACTGTTCATTGTAATAATTTAAACCATCCATACATTTAATTGGTAACGTAACATTTTACAATGTCAGAGATCACAATATAATAATAAAACCTATATACGAATAACATACCCTTCCTCATACAAAATGGGACAATATAAAGGTCCACAATAATCAAAATGTCGATAAATAATTGTTACAATTATTGGTGACTTGTTGTCATGCTAATTGGGACCATATGTCCACACTAAAAAAAACATGTTTGAATTTTATAGACAAACATTCCAAAATATAAAACATGCAATATTCAATTATTGATCATCATTCATCTCTTGAACTATAGTCATTGCTCAAGCTACTTGCATGACTCATTTCTTTATCGCTTGCACGGATATTGTACTTGGGTTATTTGCAATGTTTTATTAATGATATTGATTTTGGTCTGCCTCTTTATATTCCATCTACAAACATATAAATGAAGTGTAATGAGTATATCTACATTTTTATCATAATATACACAATGGTGCATATTGAAAAGTGTATGAGTGATTCATAAACAATACATATTCTTTCAAAATCATTCCTCATGCTATCTCTCAACATATCATGTGTTGGCTCCACTCCATACTTTGTTTCTTGCAACTTTTATATGTCATGAAAAGCATAAATATAAGTAAAGGTTCCTCGTGTTCCATTAATTTAAAAAAAAAGAAGTAAAACTACTTAGCTATTTAAGAATTATTCAATTAACCTTCGATACTCTAACATATACTCACAACTCATATGTAGTCCAATGCTAATCAAATGTTAGGATGACTTTTCTTTGTACGTTAGCACTTGGTAGAAAACATCCATGGATGATTGTAAATTAATTAAAATATAAACATCCCAATAAATATGAAATGTTAAGGAAAAGACAAGTACTCACAAAATTTGTGATCAACCCTTTTTTGCTTTATTGTCTCATCTTATGTGTTGAATGGATTCCATTTTATTTTCTTTTTTTGAAACAAAAAAACAATTGAAAATTAATATTTCATGCGATAATTAACTCTCTCATTACACATTAAAAAATGATTGATTACATACATTTGTTGCACATTGTTGTTGGGATAACTCCTCCTACAATTAAATTATGCTTCCTTCCATCTTCTTGTACAATTTTTTGGATATCCCTTCTAACATGTTTTGGATATCATCTCGTTCATCGGTTTAATTTTTTTAATCTTCCTAAAAAAGAAAAAACACAATAAAACATCAATTAATATACATATTTTTTTATGTGAGCAAGAAATTGGAATTACCTTCTAAGAAGAAAAACATTTAAGGACCATTGTTCGTGGTCCTGGGTCGCCAATAATGGAAACCAACCCAAGCCCAGACCAAGTTAGAAACATACTTCTGCTCCGAAGAGCCAAAAGATTGTACAAGTTCAACCATTACAATAGACCTGTAGCATACTATAAGCAAAGTATAGAACAACCAAACAAGAGAAAAATTTGAAGGCAGGTAGATAGAACAAAAAAGAGGCACCATCTCTTAAAATCCAAGTAGTTACAAGACAGAGTGAGGATCCTTATCTTCAGATAGGATTTCCACATGACCAGACTGGAGGGGAATTTTCTAGTGGAGGTGGGACGTTATCTGAGCTCCCATCTTCTCATTGAGCGGAGTATGGTCACTATTTTTCCCGAGTTTGTACTTAAGGCTCAAAGCACAATGTCAGGCATTAGGAAATAAAGAAAGTTTAAAAGTTTCTTTTTCTATCTCAGTTATGTGAGAAAAATTCCTTAAAATGAATTAATAGTATAATAGCTCAGAGGTCGTTTTTCGTGTCTGAGTTAAATTTGAAAACATAGGATGTAATGAGAGAAAAACATAAAGCTGTTAGAAAAAGCAAGGAATCAAATACAGAATAATCTTACTTCATTACAGAAGAAGAAAATGGATAATGTAACCTTTAATTAAACATAAAATATAGTAATCTAATTAACTCACAGGTCTTGTATTTGCTAATAGCCAATACCGAGGAAAATATGTTTGTTATCAGATAACTGAATGAAATATAACCACAATAGATGTTGTACTAAATTGTGATTTGGAATTCATCAAAGAAGTATATAAAGGATGCTGGAATGTGGAAAGACAGAAGAACACATAACTCAAACTAGATGAAATGTGGAATCTCTGGTATGCACTTGTATTAATCCTCAATGAGGAGAGTTTTCTCAATTACAACCGACAAGAAGAAGCCCTTGCTCATTCTTTTGAATATGTATTTATACAAAAGTTATCAACCTCAAACGGTTGGAATTCCTATATCTTCAGAATAATTAAAATTACAAAATATGGAAACTGAAATGCTTCATTTGCAAACTTCTTGATCTTCTCGTTATGCTGGCATGAATTTTTTCCTTTCCTGTCTTCTATCTCCAAAATAGATAATGTACACAGATTGTATTCATTTGTTTCCAGAGGTACTACCTTTTCCCTGCTCAATACATTTGATGCATCTGATCAAAAATTCGACTACCAACCTGGAAGACCTTGTTAAGTTATTAGCCTAAAAAATGTATGGTTTCTTTTCCAGCTGAGGCAATCTCTCTTCTATCCATCTATCCTCTGAAATAATAGACTATAGTTGTAGATTAGGCTTCACTAGCCATCTATCTATTTGAGCAATATCAACCTGTTTTATCTGGGATATTTCAGCTTGTGCTTCTTCCACATTTGTTTTAATGTCAAGCTGATGTTTGGCTATATTAATCTGACCCAGTGTTCTAGAACTATCTTCTTTATCGAAGCTAATAATTATTTGTTAAGTGAAAAAAAAAAATCTTCGCAAGATTCTTTCAATTCCTTAACCATTTTCCTACCTTCGTCTATGTTTGACTCCCAATTCTTTAGTATAATATCACCTATGGTTTTCTCTGAAATAGACAACCTAGATGCCATATCTCTTCCTTCTTTTGCTGATGGTATAAACGCTTCTTGGAAGGTAGTTCGGGCAACGATAGCCTCTCTCTCTCTTAAAACAATATTACTTAATGCTTCATCCATCACCTGAGAATGATTTTGGATGATTTTTACTTTAGAGAGTAGGATATGTTGAGCTATTTCCAGTTTCTTTAGCACCTCCAACACTTGAGCTTGAAACATCGCTATATCCACCACCATTTTCTTAGTGGAACCGACCTTGTCTTGCAATTGTTTTATCAACTCATATTGTTGTATAGTCTATCTTTCACTCACTTGAATATTCTTATGCATCTCGTCAAGACTGGACTTGAGCATTTGGATTTCTTGTTTATCACTAGCTCTAGCGTGTTCTAGTCCTTTATTGACTTCTTTTCTACATTCCTTATTTGATTTTGCAACTGACTTATCATTTGATTTCTCTGCTTCAGTATTTCTTTTAGGTTATCGACTGAGAATAGGTTAGGTGTTTCAAAAGCTACCAAAGAGTTGGCTACCTCTGTAGAAAAATCTTCATCTTCCAAACTCTGTCCATCCAACAATACTCTATGTTTTTTTACCGTTGCACCCTCTTTCTGGAGCATTTCTTTCTTCACCACAACTTTCCTTTTCTTACTGAAAAAGTAATCGGAGGGAGGTATCTCTTCAATAGAGATGGGCGTGAGATCTCCTATGAGTATTACCTCTGTATTGGGGTTTCCTCTAGTGGACTGTAACGGTGTGACACTCTAAATGGGGTTGTCAATTTTTGTGGATAACTGTCTTCCGGTTTCATATGTAGTTGATTTATCTGGTGAAGACAATGGCCTATCTTCTCCTTTCTTTGTTAATGTCTCTGGTTGATCTTTGGTCTGGTCATCAGATACCTCTGTCGTCGGGATATCCTTTTTCTGAGTCGAGATCTCAGACTTTTATGAGTTTTACAGGGCTTCTTGTTTGCTAGAGATTTCGACTTCTGGATTCTGGGTCTCTATTTGCTGTGTAGCAGGAGACAATGGGTTTTCCCCTTGTAATAATTTCAGAAGATTACTTCTTCGGTGTTTTTGGAAGTTGTAAAACTCAACTATTTTATCAAGTGATAGGGATCGAACTTGGCTCAAAACTCAACTATTTTATCAAGTGATAGGGCTCGAACTTGGCTCAAAAATTCTTGGTAAGATCTCACCCCTCGGAACACTTCGTCCTGAGGGGATTCTTCATGTTCATACTTTTTAAGATTGAAATTGGCCTTATGGTTACCCACAACCTTCTGTAGGTTGTGTTTCTTAAATTATATGCTAACCAACTTTATTTCTTCTAATGTCGTAGCTTCCACTCTAGAGTGGCCAAAATCCAATAAAGAAAATACACCAATCTGTAAGGGAAAAGATGGCCATACCTTTTTCTGCATGGCTTTGAGTTCTTTTCTAACCCCACTGAGTACAATTTGTTGTGCGACCTCGCGGCACACCAGTCGGTATGGTAAAAATTGTAGTAAAGCGTATGGGGGAACTGAACAACCGAACACTTTGATGTAAGAGAAGTGCTCGTCGATATACCAGTTTGCCACTTTGTCCAGGCTAGCCACATTGTATCTGAAATTCTAGGAGGTGAGTGACCAAATATAGAAATGTGCATCGACACCGCTACCCAATTACAGATTTCATAAAAGAAATATTTTGCCTTGTCTTCCTAGAGTTTTGAATGATAAATATGAATTGGTTATGCGCTATCTAGAGTCTAGCTCCATTCCATTAGCGGGAAAGGCGTCATGAAACAGATGGCATCCATAATATAAGCTGACATAAAAAATGAAGTTGATTGCCCCTTGGATTTCTTTGCCTAGTATTCTGTAATTTTATTGGCCAGATTGTCCGACAATATCTTGGCCCAGTCGAAAGAATAAACTTTCGCCATTGTGTGTATAATGGGTACCCATGGTAGAAAGAAATGGGTTGTGTTCTCTTTTCCATAAAGTCTGCACATCATCATGGATATATACATGAAATGTGGTTGCAATGATGAGATTGAGTATATGCCATGAGAATCAGCTTTGAACTTTTTGGGGCGCGAGCACCTCTCCTTGATCAAATCTGAAATATTTTTCCCATATTGATCACACTCCTTGCTGAAATTATCTAGAAAACTGGTATTGTAAGTGAATTTTGATGTTGGAGACAGCTTATACATCACATGTATGTGTTCCGGGCGAAATGACCCAACAACCACCTTCCGAGAATTGAAAATAGTTTTAGTTGGGACATCCACATGATCTAGTGCCCATTTAATCATGTCATTGTAGGGTAAAAGACCCAGTCTTGTTTATACCTTATGCATCTCTGCCTGAGCAATAGTCTTGTATTTGATAGATAAGTCTTCATTTTCGTTGTCGCTTGAATCATCAGGGCAGTTTACCAACTCGTACTGTAGGATGTTGAATACATTCGTCCAGGTTTTAACTGTGTTTATACTTCTAGGTGAGGTATCAGAGATAACCTCTGAACTCTGGCCTAAACCCTCACTAGTCGCTTTAGCTGCTTTTCATGGCGGCATGGTAGCAGTCCTAGAAACAAAAACTGCTATTTGTCACAAAAAATGCACAAGGCTGAGTATCTCATTAAGCAAGCTTTGTGAAAACGATAATGTAATTCATAAAATGAAAAATATTTTGTGCCTTAAGCGTATCAATCTGCATAGACCCTTTCTGACAATGCGTTTAATTCCTTTATTCAAAAGATTTGGGCAATAAAGCAAGATCTTCTTTGAAATCATTTCCCTAAATCAACTATTAATGTCATTAATGGTCGATATTTCGTGATCTAGGAAAAGCATAGAGATCATTTGAATTCACCCGCATTTCAAACCAACGTAAATTTTGTAGGAGATAATACTATTTAAGGTGTTAATAAATCAAGTTTTATCATGTTAATTAATCGTGTTTAACCTTAATTCATTTCGGGGTTTGGAGTCCCTGATGATCTTATTTCATTTCAAGTTATGATCCTCGAATTGCGAGATCGTGATTTGATCAATTAATATTAATTGAGTTTAACCTTTTAATTAATCGTGATTAATTAAGGGTTTCATGACTTCAGGTATCAGGATTTCAAGTTGTCGTTCAAGACAGGATTCTCGAAACGTGAAACTACGATATGATTTAATTATCGTTAATCATTATTAATCGTTTAATTAACCCGGTTTAAATTAAGTTGGTTTTGCAATTTCGTATATCGGGACTTTGGTGATCGCTCGAGGCATGGATCCCCGAATTGCGAAGTTGTGATGTCATTAATTTGTATTAATCATTTTTAATGCTTTAATTAACATGTCTTAAAATTTATCGCAGTGTCGCGATTTCGCATGTCAGGACATTGAGATTCATTACATGTTGGATTGTTAGGTCTGTGAAACCCCGAGACCTGACATTTTGAAGATTGTCTTTAGTGATTTGACCTTTCAACTAGTGGGTGGATCCATAACTTTTAATCATTTAGGATCGTTGTCTTAAACGGAAGACCCCATCAATGGTGATATCCAAGTGTGTGTTTGTCTTTATTTAAACAAGAATTAAACTTATTTAAGTCTAAAGTTTAGAAAAAATATATGTTTCAAGATAGGCTCCATCTAGGGATCTCATCTCCCTACGGGACGAGAAGAACAATATAACAAGTGCCTTTATTGGGTAAATGGAGTCATTATTGCATTTTTGTGAAACAAATTCTGAAAGGGGGCACACATAAAAACTTAAGATTTCTTCCTTATGTTTGAAAACTTTCAAAACTTAATCATTTACTGCTCTCGAGTTTAGTCTTATCAATGAATTCCTTTTCTTAAAACTGACTTTAGATTTTCTTAAGATAATCAAAACAACCTTAATCATTCTAGCAAGCTCTGTTCGATTTTGTTCGCATCAAGGTAAAGTAATTTCAGTGTTTTTAGACAGGGAGTCCCATGTTAACTTAGAATGTAGATGTAGTAAAAAAGAGAACTAGTTACCATAGTACATTATAATTCATGTATAACAGACTTGTAGATATCGTAGACATTGCTTCACTTCCAACGAGCCTGTTCAGTACCCCGGGGAAGTTATCTAATTTCCCATATTGAATTTCCTTTCACCACTTCAATTGGTAATTTTGCATTTAAATGTTGAGATGAGGGAAATCATTTAATGCATTTCCTTTCATCATCTCTTTTGGACCAGATGGGGGCAATCATTCATGAATTTCCTTTCACCATCTGCCTTATATTTTTAAAACATGAAGTGCGGGCAATCGATTTGTATACAATATACTAGGGATGATATTTTTTTATAATTTAGCAACAAAGGTTTGTCAACTCACTTTGATTACTCTGGACTAATCCTCCTCTGACCTTCAATACCTCTTCGCCTATAGAGAATATCTCATGGGGAGTTTTTTTTATTTTCCAGGGACTTTCCTTGAGCGAAACTAATCAGTTTAAACCTGCTAGAAGGGATAAGAGAGTCAGGATTAGCCTAGACATACTTTTTGTTCAGTTAAAGTTAGATGAATCATTAGAATTTTTAACCTATACTCGTTTTTGAAAATTCGTTTATGAGTTTTCAAAGTTAAGGTGAGACCCTTTTTCCTCTGTGAAGACCATGGGATGATATCAAGAATCACATGAAAATACAACTTTGAAAATGAACGGGGGAAAAAATGAAGGTTTCAGATGTTCTGTTGCAAGCATGGTTGCTTTTATACAAACTTTTCACTCGATTCTTGAAACCTGTTCTTTAAGGTCTTCTTATTGCTTTTTTTTATTTAAGGTTTTATTTCATTTTTTGTTTTGTCCAGGGGAAACTCTTGGTAACTTAAAACGTAATTTTCATTCCTCTGGTTATAGATTAGGTGAAAATACTTCTACATATGAAACCTTTGTCATATTAAATGATACTTCTTTGGAAATTTAAACAGGGCAGAAGTTCATACCTTTGATTCACTCTTATATTTTCACCCAAGTAAACTATTTATTTGTCACCTGTGTCGAGCGAGAGCCACTGTTCTGATACATGAAGGTCGGTTTCTAACATCTATGATCTCTTGACCTTTTTTTTTATATCCTGTATGACAATAACATGAAGAATGTCAGGAATTTACGTGTAACGGAACTCTATGTGTCACTTATCTTTATATTTTTGTTTTTATGAAATCAACTAACCTGGTTTTATTTATAGTGAAAGTAAAAACTCACCGAAAAAATGAAGAACTTCGGATCAAAACAAAGAAAACAAATCGGTATGTACAGTGAGAGTTTGGAAACCAATCATTGCATAAAATGCTTCAGGTAACGCCCATTGATAGGGGTGTTGAGGATTTTACCATCCAGATTTTCTAACAAAAACGAATTCTTCCCTTCGGAAGCTGTGACTTTGAAAGGTCCACACTAGATATGGTCGAATTTGTCGTGCTTTCCTGAGTTTTCCTTTCTATCATCCCACCTTAAAACTAGGTCACCAGGGAGGAATTCCCTATATTTAGATTTTTGGTCAAACATGGCTTTCATGTTATCCTGATACTTCTAAAGTTTTTCATCTACTTCAGCCCTATTTTGCTGGACTTCAATCAGTGGATTTATTCTTCTAGTGACATGATTTGGCTCTTCCTTTTCATCTTTCCAGAGTTTCATTACAGGCAGAGCCAGGTTTATGGGTAGTACCACGTCAGTCTTGTACACCATTTGAAAAGGGGATGTCTTGATCGATTTCTTGGTGCCTATCAGATTCTCCCACAAAGAATATTTCAAATGCACATGCCAAGATTTCTTATTTTCGTTCAACACTTTCTTAATTATGGTGATCAAGATTTTATTTGATGATTCAACGAATCCATTGCCTTGAGGATAGTACATCGTGGAATGGCCCAGTACAATATTGTACTTTTGGAAAAAACTGACCATATTCATATATTTAAATGCCTGGGCATTATCTATAACTATCTTCCGAGGGTAACCAAATCTGGATAAAATATTTTCCTCCAAAAAGTTTATCACTACTGAATCTGTAGCATTTTTGGTCGGAATGGCCTCTACCCATTTGGTGAAATAATCCGTAGTGGTCAGGATCCACTTGTGTTGTGCGCTAGAGTGTGGATTGATTTCATCGATAAAATCCATCCCCCATTGTTGAAACGAGACTTCTGTTTTCACTGGGACCAAAGGTAATGCGAGAAGTTTCTGCTTGCCTAAAAACATTTGGCATGGATTACATGCCCTAACTTTGGCATTCACATCAACAAATAATCTAGGCCAATAATATCATGCTCTCATGATTTTATAGGTCGTTTCTTTCCATGCGTGATGACCTCCACACAATCCTTCGTGAAATTCATTTATCACTCTCTCTGTTTCAGATTCTACCAAACAGCTCAGTAAAAATCCTAGATGGATCCTTCCAATATAAATGGCTATCCATGATACAATATTTTACTGTGTGCAACTTTAACGTTCTATCTTTAGAAGGAGTTATATGGCCTAGGCACTGTAGAGTCATATGGTAAGAGACTATATCTTTATACCAGGTTGAAGAAGAGAACTTCTCCTTGATTTGAGTTGTGGGTATTTGATCGTCGAATTCGTCTATGTCCAGAAATCCTTCACACTCTTGCAGGTTTTTTATTCCGAGCACTCTGAAATTAGATTCAGCTAGTAACTTAGCCAAACCCTGTCCTTTGACGAGATTTGTTGGTTTCACCTCTAGATCGAATTCTTGAATTTTAGCAAGCCAACGACCCCTCCTTCCGTCACTATCGGGTTGAACCAATATATCTTTAACATAACTGGTGGGTACATATGCAATTATTTTAGAATGTAGTACATAGGTTGTGAAAGCCTTTAGGGCCTTCACCATTGCATAGGCCTGATTTTCCATTATATCGTATCTCAACTCTGTGTCTCTAAGGATTTTACTGAAGAATGCTATTGGTTGTTCGAACCCTTCTTCGTTCTTTTATAGGAGTACTGCAACGATTGTGTGTTCAGATGCGAATGAGAAAATTAGGAATTCTTTCAGATAATCTGGGCTTGCTAGCACTGGTGCTTCACATATGACATTCTTGATGCGCTCAAATGATGATTTGGCTTCGGTCATCCATTTAACCTTGTTGTCCTTCTTAAGCATATTTGTAATCAATTTCACGATTTCAACTAAGTTTGGGATAAATCTTCTTAAAAAATTATTTTTTCCTAAAAATGACTGAATCTCTTTTCTATTTATAGGAATATTGATAGTATCTATAGATTCAACCCTTTTTGGGTCAATTTTAATTCCATCCAGAGATATTATATGGATTCAAACTGAATTTGCGACATTTCTCAAACGTTTGTTTGAGGTGTACTAGGTGTTCTGCATCAGATTTAGAAAATACAATTAGATTGTCAACATAAATGACAACGAACTTATCTCTTTCACCGACAAAGGTGATGTCCATAACTCGTTGGAAAGTGGCACCTGCGTTCATCAAACCAAATGGAATTTTGTCATACATAAAGGTACCCGATGGGGTGGTGAACACGGTTTTTTATTTATCATCCTTGTGGACTGCAATTTGATTATAGCTTGAAAATCCATCAATCATGGACATTATATTTTCCCCAACCACTTTTTCCAATACATGATCCATTTTAGGTAATGGATAATTATCTTTGAGGGATGATCTGTTTAAATTTTTGAAATCTATGCACAGCCTAATTTCGTCGTTCTTCTTTCTTACCGGTACTAGATTGGCTACCCACTCAAAGTATCTGAGTGGAACAATGATTTTAGCGTCCGGGAGATTCTTTACCTCCTTTTCTATTACAGGCAGGAGTATGGGATTTATCTGTCTGAGATTTTTCCTGAACGGTTTAACACCCTGATTCAGAGGAATTTTGTGTTCAATTACAGTGGTATCATAAGTTCTTAATTCATCATAGGACCAGGCAAAAACGTCCTTGTATTTCTTGAGCAATTCGACATATTTTCTTTTTACTTCAGGAGGAAGGTATTTAGATACTTTTACCAGCTTAGGAGTTTCCTTGGTGCCTATATCACAGTCTTAAACCTCTTCAGGCTGAGGCTGTAAAGTAGACTTTAAGGGAATATCATCACGATTGAATAATCTCTCCAAAGGAATCAGACCCTTAGGGATCTGATTATTTTTTAGTACAATAATGCAGTGATTTTCGATCTTATCTCAAAACTCCCGAGGGTCTTTACCTTCCTGCATAATCCAAGCAGGATCATTCTGATTTTCCTGAACAATATGTGTTTCAACAAATTCATCAACCATTTCTAAGAATTGTCTTATTTTCTCATCATCTTCGAATACCTACCAGTGTTGTATATTGTTTGGTATTGATGGTATGTGCCTCATTTATATATGATACTTTATTTTGAGGACAATAGGAGGTACAAACGTCACAGCGGCTTTGGCCAAGGAATTTTCCTGTTGATTTTCAACTCTGGGGATATGGTAGATATTAAACGATGAGAAAAAATTCTCGATCATATCCCAGGCACAATTTTTGTAGGATCTCAACCTTGGGTGTTTGGCCTGGTACTGCTTCTTTATCTATTTTGCAATCAATTCCGCATCACCATAAACTATCAACTTTTCAATTTTCAACTTGCTGGCAGCTTCTAATCCCAACACCAAGGATTCATATTCAATATTCACATACATTATTGGTGTAATCGATATCCCACTGTAATCTGTAAGAGAAAGGAATAATAAACTCATCCCCAGGTGCCACAAACAACACTCCAGCTCCTTCTCCTTCACATGACGAAGCACCATCGAAATACATTTTCCAAACTCCAATCTTATTTACATTTTCATTTGTTTTTTGTATTTTTCTTTTTCTGTATAATTTTCTTCTATACATTCTTCTAAATCATCATCGATCGATAATATACAGTTTCCTAAATCCTGATCTGTGCCATACACAGGATAATTATTCGGGTTCAATGGATCACTAACTGTATATTCCAATCTTGTTTCTCTGTACAGGCGGGTGAACACTGTCCGCCGAAGATCGGGATTGTAGCGTATGTCATATCGAGTTGAAGGGATCCTCCAAGCTTAGTGCCCCAAGACTTGGATAACAACATACCATACTTCTGAGGGATATCAACAACAACCACATCCATTAGAACACTTTTTACAGGGATCTTTGCAAGATTGACCACTAAATCTTTAATCATACCCAAACATTTAACTTTTCTCAAATCGAAAGAATAAAGATCTTCATTTGGTCTGGTAATTTCGAGACCAAGTCTATCCATAATAGCTTTGGGCATCACATTGTGGGAGGCTCTAGAATCCAACATGCAATTATGGAGCAGATGATCATGCACAATTAGCGTAATGTAGAAAGGAGTGACAGAATCCCGGTACCTTCAAAACGTGGACCAAACACTATATTTGGTTTATCATCTTCTAAATTTATAACGTCGTCCTGACTTTCAATATTTGGAAAATTTATCAATTTGGCAATTTTTTTTTTTTTTGTATGTAGTATTTTTTGCCAATTCGAACAGAGGTACAAGAATCTTGATCTTATTAATCTCATTTTCTAGACTAAAATTTCCCGTTGTTTTATCAGTTTCTCTGGTTTGGATCTCTATCTCCTTTCTTTCTGATTTATTGGTATGTGTCGCTTTTGTTTTAGTTGTTTTTGCTTCCGCAGTCTATGTTTCAGCTGTTTTTGTTTTGACAGACTGTGATTCAGCTGCTTTTACTTTGATAGACTGTGTTTTAGTCGTAGGAATCTTCGTTGTTATTGTGTTAGAAGCTGGTGTCTCTGTTGTTTTTGTCTTGGCAGACTGCGTGTCAGTGGCCTTTGTTTTAACGGTCTGTCTTCTAGTAGCTTTGGGAGCTACCTCGTCTGCTTCCCCTCTCGACAAGATTTTCTTCAGTTGGGAAGTTGTCATATTTCTATTTCTAGGCCTCAAATTATACTTTTGTTGGAGCTCGACCATTATATTATCAACGATTCCTTGATAAGTAGAATCTTTTGTGATATTTACACTATCATCATTATTAGACCAGTGTTTTGCGTTCAAAGACCTTTCATAATCTTATCTCTTCAGATGAGGTTGTTGACAGTCATCGCCAAGATTATTCATATCTTCCTCTAACTCCTCAAACTCTTGTATGTCATCTCCTCCAATAAAAAAATTCGTTTTTAAAGGGAGTCTGAATCTTTTGATCTTCATTTTTAATTGGTCTTTGTTGTATTTGGGAGTTATGGTTTCTCCTGAAATATTTTCTAGCGACCTGATCTGCTTTAGATTGATCCAGTTCCATCTTTGAAATTTTGTTTGATAATTCTTTAATTATTTTTTCCATATCATCCATCTTATCTTCCGAGGACCTCCTAGATCCAGAGGGTCCTGCTTGTTCTCTAAATCATCTAGTCTCTTTATTTCCCATTTCGACTTTAGTTTTTAACTTTCTTGATGCCATCATATTTGACTCAATCTCTACAACATCGTCTTGCATTCTAGTAATGTCAGCAACTCTCCTTTCTCTCAATAATAGAGAAAAATCGGGCTCAAAAGCCCCAACGAAAGTTACTTTTGTTGCAGGTTGGGAAGGTTTAACCTCAGTTGGGATCTTGTTATATAATTTATCAAATCTTTGTGTGAATTCAAGAACTGTTTCTGAATTTTTCTTTCTTAAAGCTCCAAATTCGGTTAAATAATAAAGGCGATCTTTTCTCTCTCCCCATTGTCTAAGAAAGGCACTTTCTAACTCGTCATATGATCCTATTGAACCTGCTGACAGTCCTCGAAACCAGGTTCTCACCTGCCCTTCGAAAGTTTGGACTAGGAGCCTTGAATAGACACCTTCATGCTTGAGGCCGAGGATATCGATGAATTTATCAAAGAAATTTATATGTTCAGTCACGGTTAGGTCTCCCTCTCCTGTGAATTTTGGCAGATTTTTCATATAGTTTTTGGGTAAGTCGTGGAGGGGAACTGGGAGGACCAAAGGAGAATGTCTAGCATCTACTTCAGTGAAGATCCTAGGAGGTGGGGGTGGCCCTTGACCACCTCCTCCTCCTCCGCCAGCACCATGTCCTCCTCCACCTTTGCCACCTCTTGCACCACCTCCAACAACACCTCCTCTAGCAACAACCATAGGTAATATAGGGGATGAAACTTGGAGATTGTAGAGGGGGTTTTCAAAGATGTGTAGTGACCTTTTGGTTACTTCAGGATGACACAAAAGAGGTTCTAGGAACTAATAGTCAGGATACATAAAAACTGAAACGTGGTGAAACGAGAGACAAGGATTAGGTTCTTCATACTTGCAGGATATATAAACAGGAGAACCAGTGGGAGTCGAATCAGAGTGTAAGATATATTCTTCGATACTTCGGGAAGTTGGACTCTTTACTTTAGGAACACATGGAATATCTATCGAAGTAGGTATAGAGATGACCCCTTTACCTTTATTATCAAAAGTGGTAGTTGAATCGGTTTCATCCTTTATCTCGGATAAAACCAATTTGGGATTTATGATTTTGTCTTCAATTCTATTAGCCGACGTTTCTATGAAAAGGATTTGGGTAGAAACTTCTTGTGGAGTTAACGTTTCAAGTGGAATTTTAGCATTAGACTGTGTGAGTTTAGGTTGGTAAACTTTACTTGTGGACGCTGTGGTTTGCTTAAGGTATCCCCTCGGTTTTAAAATTTTTTCAGGGTTAGAAACAGGCGTGGTCTGCCTATCATCAGGATTTTGTCTGGTATTCCTTCGACTGAATGTCAGTTTATTAAATGTGGAGTCACCAAGTGAAAAAAAATTAAAAAATAAGCCTTATAATGTATTCAATCTTTGTTCACTATCAAAGAGAGAAACTTACCAATGTCCTTCTCCCAACGAAAAATCACTTAATTTCTTTGTCCCTGGTAGCAGAGCCAAAAAGATGTTGTTCCTGAGTTTGTACTTAAGGCTCAAAGCACAATGTCAGGCATTAGGAAATAAGGAAAGTTTAAAAGTTGTTTTTTCTATCTCAGTTATGCGAGAAAAATTCCTTAAAATGAATTAATAGTATAACATCTTAGAGGTTGTTTTTCGTGTCTGAGTTAAATTTGAAAATATAGGATGTAATGAGAGAAAAACATAAAGCTGTTAGAAAAAGAAAGGAATCAAATACAAAAGAATCTTACTTTGTTACAAAAGAAGAAAATGGATAATGTAACCTTTAATGAAGCATAAATATAGTAATCTAATTAATTCACATGTCTTGTATTTGCTAATAGCCAATACAGAGGAAAATATGTTTGTTATCAGATAACTGAATGAAATATAACCACAGTAGATGTTGCACTAAATTATGATTTGGCATTCATCAAAGAAGTATATAAAGGATGTTGGAATGTGGAAAGACAGAAGAACACATAACTCAAACTAGACGAAATGTGGAATCTCTAGTCTGCACTTGTATTAATCCTAAATGAGGAGAGTTTTCTCAATTACAACCGGCAAGAAGCGACCCTTGCTCATTCTTTCGAATATGTATTTATACAAAATTTCTCAACCTCAAACGGTTGGAATTCCTCTATCTTCAGAATAATTAAAATTACAAAATATGGAAATTGAAACACTTCATCTGCAATCTTTTTGATCTTCTCATTATATTGGCATGAATGTTTTCCTTTCTTGTCTTCTAGCTCCAAAATAGATAATGTACACAGATTGCATTAATTTGTTTCCAGAGGTACTACTGATCAGGGGATCAAATTTTGCTCAATTTTCAAAGTGCTTGGAATGCGACGAAAACAGTGTCATTGCGTCCGTCTCATCTTCCTGATTCCAGCGGTATATTTACTTTCTCAAACGGAGTTCGTATGGAGAAGATATCGCGATCTGTTCGCCAAGGAAAACAGGCAAAATTTTGGATGCTGACTGTACCTGTCCGTACAGTTTGTACGATGATGTGGCAGGGCCATACCGTCCGTACGGTGATGTGGTAGGTGGATGATGTGGCGAGTTTTCATTGGTTGATGAGTACTGAATCAGGGAAGGACACGTGTCATTGATGGTCAATAGTGTGAGGACACATGGCCCAATCCCTTGGTGCCACGTGTCGCTCGTTGACTGGCTCATTATGGTTGTATAAAAACAATGGGAGTCCACGGGGTTCGACCCCCGGACCTCCCCCCACTTTGAAATGACTTTGCATATACGTCCGACCAATACGCCCACGGGTTGTGACTTAATAAAGAACCCATTGCAATGTTTTTAAATTCATTCAAATATGTAAATGGGCGGGGGTCGGGCCGGGGCTTAGCCCTGGACCGTGGTTTTTGTTAACACATATAACCGTGCCATATATATATATTAACTGACCGATTGTGCGCAGGTCGAAACACATGGCCCGTGGCTTTTTAAAACTTTAATGTAACCATATATTATAATACGCGCGGAGTTTGTATTATGTGGAGCCCCCGGTCGTGGAGCTATGTGTTGACATATTCCCACGAAATGGAGCGCGGGAGTCGGTTTGCACGGTTCAAACGGTTAAACCACTTTTTCGCCCAACCTTTGGTCATATGCGCCATACGCCCAGGTGCCGAGGCGGTTAGGGGCTGGCGCACCCTTAACCGTCCTACAGTTTGCACCGTTGGCGTGGTTGCGCCCGATGCTGGGTTTTTACGCTTTAAAGAGCGTGTGAGCCAGGTTTGTGAAAGGGGGGTGCAAATTGTAGAACCAAAGACAACAAGCTTGGAGAAGGAGACTTCCAAGAGGCCTATCTTTCTCATTTTTCGACCAATTGAGGTGCCGAAAGAGCCCAGACAGGGGTTTTGGGACGCTGGGAAGCCATTGGAGCAGTCGGTTTGTAAGTTTGAGCATTGTAAGACATTTTTTTGAGAAATTTTTGAGCAATTAATAATAATGATCCATTGGAAGCTGGACCAGGAGATGTAGCCCAGAAGAGGGGTGAACTCCTTTATCAATTGCTGTGCACATGTGTTTATGTTCAATGTTTATGCTGTTGTCTATGTGTATTTTGCATAA
>ML797254.1:53146-121705 GCA_009831015.1 Picea engelmannii | reverse complement strand
TCTAGAAGCGGAAGCTTCTATTAGGTCTTCTTACATCCGCCTTATTCTATTTTATTGAAAGGTCTTATTAATATTGACCTTTATTACATCCGAATACATTGATCTACCTATGTGCGGGTTAGGACCTTAACAACTTCCCTCGCATTCATTGCTATAAGTTTTTTTCCCTTGATCTATTATTAACCATCTTCTATTAATAAAAGACCTGCATAATGATATATAAAAATTATGAAATATATTTTACAAACTAAGTAGATAATTTCATCCTAAAACTGTATTTAGGATAATCAGTGTGTTAATACACTTCGGTGTGCATTAAATAGTAATACACACCACTGTGTTCTATAATAATAAATGCAATGAATATATATACTATACAATGTGTACCATGAAGACCGATTTTTTTTTTTTTAAATTTTATGGCTAGTAGTGTGTTATACAATGATAATCACACCGATGCATATCATTGTATATTGCACATTGCATAACTTGAAAACATTTTTTTAAGCCTAACATGGACAAGTTTTGGGATCCAATGTAATGAGATGCCCCAATCCATTAAAATATCATTTACATAAAAATAGTCATTGAGGCCAACAAAACCTCCAATACAAGTCTCATTCTCAAAAGGATAAAGGAACTAAATGTTAGCCTCATAACCCTAAAGTTCAAGAAGTCCAAGTATTTTCCTAGATTAAATGTTTTAGAAATTAGAGTATTCTAGAAACTTTTGTCAAGAGAACATGTAGCTTAATATGTAAAGGAAACCTATCATACTCATGTGATTATATGATTGGTTGTTCTACTAGGATCTAGCTCAGAGTTGGGCTATACAAACTATTTCTTTTTCATGCGAGGTTGTGGGATTTTAGCCCTCACTTCTCTTTGTAACTCTTTTTTCCTTATTAATAAAATTGTGTGTCTGAGGACACCTATTTAACATGGTATTTGAGCTATGTTGAAAGGTGTTTGAAGAATTGGTGATGGATTGAGGAAGTCTCCACAACTTCAACTTGGATCTCTCCAAATTCAAGGACACTAGTACTAATGTATTTCTTTTGGCAATTCATTAAGGAAAATTTTATTTTGATTGCAACATTTTGTTCTTTGAAAATTCTGATAAGAAAGATCATCATTTTCAATAGTTAAAAGTTTTGTATCAGATCTATTTTCTTCTTGTTATTGATATAGATTTTTTATTTATTAGATCTACCCTTGTTTGACAAATAGATCTATAGCAATCCAAAATTATTTTGAAAATATGCAATTTTATGTTGAGGATTTGATTAAAAAAAGGAAGGAGGTTTTTTGTAAGATCTCATAAGATCTAACGTTTTTTAATTTCATTTGAGGGCTCATATTGTAAATATTGCTTCAGATCTACTTATAAATCTAGAAATTTCTTGTGAAGAGCTATAATTGCTTCAAATATACTTAAAAATCTAGTTCAAGCCATCATTTTTTGTTTGAAATATGCTCTCTAGTTGAAAGATATTTTTCCCCTTCTTCAAGAAGGATTGCTTCCATTTATGTGTAGTCTCTAATGATATATACCATAGATCTACTTTCCTATTGCTGCATCCTTATCCAAATTATCAGCTATCCAAGTTTCACCTAATGGATCTTCACCAATGTGTATAAGCTTTCGATGTTCACAAAACAACTGTGTTGCTTGTAAAAATATCGACCATCAATCTAATGCAAAGATTCATTCCTAGTTCTAAGCGCTAAACCCACACTACCCATAGTTATTTTATTTTATTTTATCTTGGACAGAGTCTTCTTTTCTCAAGGGTTCTCTTTGAATTTCCACAATACATCAATTCTAATAGTTCCAAATCCACTGGAGCCTGAAAAAAGAAATGGTGATAATACCTATCCAGGAATGCAAGATGTACAAAGTATTAATGTGGTTCTAGTTGTGAAATTTGAAGACTGGATGAAATTTGAATATTTTTTACATATTGTTGAAGGTATATTCCCCATGATAGTGGATGCACCATAGAGGACTAATATGTAGGCGATCACTCCAAGCATATGGGTGAGAAATATAATGGGCCAACTTGTGGAACACAAAAGCATAGTCACATGATAATACTCTCAAAGATTTGATCTGTTGTTGATAGTGCTCCCGCGATATGCTCTCCATGAGGATAGTTCTAAACATGCGCCCTCAATCTTCTCTCCACCTCAACAACACACTATCCTCAATGCCAATCCCTTCATGATCTGCTCATGTGTCCTCTAGCACTCGATTCAACAAACAATTCAAACCCTACATGACTGATGGACCTCAACATTTCTTATCCGGAAGGCCCATCATAGATACATTTTGACCAGGATACACCTAATGATTTTCTTTAATTGACCATGTTTAATAGTAATTATGGGTATTTTTGTATGTTGTCTAAGTGAATAGTTTTGAAGATGGATTTTAATTAGTAATGGTACCTTTTCTATCTAATATTCATGGTGAAGTATGTGTGTAGCACCAATCAAGCAAGTTGAACTTCCCATGAGAAAAGGAAGGTACCAAGAATCAAGGGCCTTGTCCCCCACCTACCTCCAGATGCACTGCTAGTATATTTATGACCACTCCTTTCATACTGAAGCTCGAAAATCTGAAGATATTGAAGAAGTATGTGTTTCCCCCCTATTTCCTCCTTAATCCAAGGACATAGTTCGAGTTCTAAATTGTATAAATAGGTAATCCAAATTTACAAGGGAATGAAATGAAACAAAGAGATAAGACTAAAACACAAAGATACAATAATACTCAATTTCTATTAAATAATGAAATATGCAGAGACCTTAAAAGAAAACACAGAGTGAAATGAACTCACTAGAATGGTGGTAGCTTATATTTGAGAAGAGATGTAACGACTACGCACATTCACAAGAAGATGATTAAAATGAGGCTCCAAAATCCTTTTTAACATAAATCATAAATGATAAAACCCTAAACATCCAAAATCCCAACCCCAGAAGATGAAACACCAAAAGGTTTGTGGGCCCCAATGGGGGTAGTTGATATGTCAACTTCCCGAGGGCATAAATTTTGCATATGATATATGTTTGGGGCGCTTGGTACCCCATCGAAAAGGTTTAGTCAAGGAGTACACATTCCAATCATCCCAATATAAGTCTCTAGAATTTATTGGGTGCTACCATGTCAAAAAAATGTCGTTTAGGGCCTCAAAACGACCCCAAAAGTTTGGACCCGAAAAAATGTGGAAAAACTGCCAAGATGGAAACTGTATTTTGAGCCAATGGAATAGGTGGGTGACCATCGATGTACAACTTGATCAGTCCTTCTACCTTAGGAATATATGGTATCCATTGTGTTGAGTTTCCCCATAAAATGGGGAAAATTCTGCTAAACTTGATGCTTGGTGAGCCACTTTCCTTGGTGTAGTAGTTGACCTGCTTTGAAAACCCGATGGAGTTGGATCTTCTGTTGGGGGGTGCCCTTAACCTATCTATCCATGATATGATCAATGGTTTCTTGTTCCATGAAATCAACGTTGATATATGTATGTGTTAGCTTCTCTGTCACTTTCGATGTGTCCACCAATGGTGGAAAATATGGTCGAAGGAGGTCCACATTGAATATTGGGTGTAAGCCAAGGAAGGGGGAAATACTTAACTCAAATGAATTGTCTCTCATAGTCTTGGTGATGGTGTAGGGTCCATAGTGAAGTGGAGACATCTTATGATGGGATCTTATAGGGTGATATTTCTACAAATGCATCCAAACCATGTCACCTACCTGGAACTTGTGGGGAACCCGATGTTGATCATGGCATTGCTTGTAATTAGCATTGGATTTCTGCAAAATATCATGGACCTGTTGACATATGTGTTGAATCCATTCAATTAATTTTTTGGCCTTGTCGGCCTTAGATTAAGCATGGGAAGATTCTTCCTATATGGACGCAAGGGGAAATGCTACATCAATTGAGCCCAAAGGTCGAAATCCAAGGCCCACCTAAAAAGGGTTGTGGTTGGACAAGTTTTGGAGGGTTGTAGTTGTATTGGACATAAGGAAGGATCTCATCCCATGTGCGTGGATGCTTGGAGTTGTACATGTGAAAGATATGCACAATCATCATATTGATGACCTCTTTTTGTCCATCAGTCTGAGGGTGGAAGGCAATGGATTTCATGAGCTTGATGTCCAACAACAACCAAAGTCTTGAAGAGAATGTGCTCAAGAATTAGTTTTCTCGATCTAATATGATCGTTTGAAGTAGTCTGAAGTGTACCCATACATGCTTGAAGAAGAGCTTGGTCGTTCCATCGATTGTGATACTCTTCTTACAGCCGGTCATAATGGCTATCTTAGAGAATAAATCAACAACGACGAATACACAGTCATTGCCATGCTTGGTGGAGGGGAGACCTATATTTCATAGAAATCCATCATGAATATGGAAGTCAACAATGGCCATGTGTTTTCCCAACATCTGGTAAGTCATAGAAAAGTCAGGATCACTGTCATAGAGTTCGGACCACCCAGAGGTCTCATGTCCGCAAGAGTCGAGAACTGCAATTAGTGCTGCAACTGGAGGTTGACTGAGGCAGTCATCGACACGATTGGTGATCCCTTTCTTATACTTAATGTTGAGGTGAAAGTTTTTCAAGTATGTGGACCACTTTTTATGGAATTTATTTTTCAATTTTCCTTGTGTTTGCATGAACTGTAGAGGCTTGTGATCCGTATGGATGAATTTCTCCTTTTCTGGAATTTAATTCTTCCACTGGTGATAGGATTGTATGGTGGAATAAATTTCTTTGTCATAGGTGGGGTACTTACATACAACATATGATAGTGTCTCACTATGATATGCCACCGAATGAATGTGTTGAGTGAGAATGAAACCAACAACATAATCATAAGCATCTGTCTCAATCTCAAATGGTTATTGCAGATTGGGTAAGGCGAGTACCGGGGATGAGCATGAGTGATGTTTAAGATCATTAAATGATTTATGGTGTGATATACCCCACACAAATTTGGCTTTGAAACCACCCTTGATCACTTGGATGAGAGTCCATGTGATATGGGAGAACCCTAATATGAATCTGCGATAGAATTTGGCAAGGCCTAAGAAGATCTGAAGATCAGTTAGTGTTGTCAGGTGTAACGTACCCATCCACTCACAGGTCAGGCACACTAATCACAAGTCCCTTCTATGGCCTAATTCGAACCCTGCTCAAACTTTAGATAGCAAGGATGCATGAAAGGTTCACATGCATTGATCAAGATTCAAGATAAACATAAAAGAATGAAACATACGACATGCATAACCATAATCAACAAGCATGCATACTCTAAACATTGAATTCAACGATAAATAAATAAACAATGGAATAAATAGTACACAGGTAAACAATACCATGATAAAGAGAACTTATCTTTTATAAAATAAAACCACCAATTGGTTGCATGCCAAGGACGTTCCACCCAACCGTAGACAATGTTGTTCCAAGTCTCAACAACAATGTCACCCCCAAGCTAGGGCTATGAATCCACAAGGACGGTTCTAGAGTGTTACTTGAATTCCCAAACCAGTCAGCACTCAAGCTCTCATAGGCTTCCCAACACCCACAATAATCCAAGTACCCAACTCTCTTCTACCCAACCCGCACAACCCAAGAGAATGGACCCCCACCCTTCTCTGCCACGCAGTCCCTCAGGTAGTCCTTCTCCTTCCAGGTCTCTAGTGCAGCTGGTACAAAATATCTATGTTGGGACTCTCAGGACTCGCAACTGTGGGAAAATATGGACACAGACCATGCATCTTAGACATGTAGGTCTTGATTCATGGTTGGATTACACCAACAGTCTCTACAACCAACAAAATTGTGGTTGTTCTTCAATAGTTCATTTCCCCTTCCCAAGCCAAACATGAATGAGGGAGATGAGTGTGGTGAAAGAGTGAATGGAGTGAAGTATCCACGAGAGGTGTGAGAAGTGAACATATGCGTGAATGAATGCATGAACAAGTGGAGTGACCAACAACAGAATGAGAGAGTGAATGGGAGTGAGAAGAGATCAAACAACCCAATGAATGAGAGAATCAACAAACATGTGAACCCCCCCCAATAGACCAGGGTTGTGTTTATGTAATTCATGGGGATCAAGAACCTCTTGGCCTTCCCCCAAGAATTTTACATAACTGATTTCCTTTATTAGACAAAATGGGTGATTTAAAAATATAAGTAAATGTTGAGCCCCTCAAGCCCCCTCTCTTGTGGAATCATAGCCCCCTATAACTCGTGTCCTTGTCCATCTAGTAGCCAATGATGTATTTATTATTATTAATAATAAAAAAATTACATTTCTTAGGCACGTTGGCCCCTTTTAATTGTTTGGGCACTCTGGCCTCTCAAAAATTAACAAATACATTATTTAATATGGGGATAAAAAAACTAGGTGTTGCATCCCCTCCCCCTTATTTTGGCACTGTCCTTAGTGCATATACAAAACAATGATCAAAATCTCAAAATTTATTCAAAAATCTGTGGGTACTTCACCCGCATGGCATCTTCATGCTCCCAAGTAGCATCTTCAGGACCGTAGTAGGTCCACTAAACTTTTACCAGCTCTATAACTCAATTCCAGAGAATTTTGACTTTTTTGTCCAATATTCACATTGGCTGGACCTGAAAGTCTCCCTCTGTCTCTACCTGAATTAGATGCCAATCAATAAAATGGTTAGGATCATGTACATATTTATTTAACAAAGAGACATGAAATACATTATGCACATTCATGGAAGCAGACAATGCAAGCATGTATGCAACTGGCCCTATTTTGTCTAATATCTTAAATGGACCACATAATCTGGCTGCTAGCTTTGTACAACTAACCAACTTAAAAGAGATCTTCTTGGGATTTAATTTCAAAAGAACATGCTCCCCACTTTAAATTCTCTTACTTTCCTATTCTTATCTGCATAAACTTTATGTCTATCCCGAGCTGCCTTTAAATTTTGCTTAATCTTAACCATCTGGTCTTCCATTTCCTTCAGAAACTCTAGCCCAAGTACCACTCTATCTGTTGGGTTGTCCTGACTCACTGGAGTATTGCATTTCCTACCATACAAAGCTTCAAATGGGATCATTTTTAAATGAAGCTTGGTACCCATTATTATAGGAAAACTCAACCAAGTGCAAGTAATCTTCCAACTTAGATGGCTTATCCATCACATACATTCTCAACATGTCTTCAATTACTCAGTTGACTCTCTTTGTATGCCCATCTGACTATGGATGGTAAGTTGTGCTAAATTTCAGATTTGTACCAAATCCTTTGAATAATCCCTTCCATAAATTTGAAGTAAACTTTGTGTCTCTATCTGAGACAATTGTCCTAGGTATCCCATGCAACTTAGCAATCTCCCTCATGTAAATTTCTGCAATATTAGTTGTTGTATGAGTTGTTTTCATGGGAACAAAATGAGAAGCCTTTGTCAATTTATCAAACACTACCATGATTGAATCATGTGTTCTCATTGTCCTGGGTAATTTAGTTATAAATTCAATGGTTGTCACTTCCCATTTCTTCTCTGGAATTGGTAATGGTTGTAGAAAACCTGTTGGGTGTTTATGCTCAGCCTCCACTCTCTAACATTCCATACATCTGGAGATGTAATCAACAACATCTTTTTTCATTCTCGGCCAAAATAAGTGGATTCTTACTGTTGTAATCGCTTTCTGGTAACCGGGATGTCCAACATATGGAACATTATGTATTTATTTTGGTACCAGATTCCTAAGTTCTTCATAACTAGGAACATAAATTCTATTTTTATGCATAAGTAATCCATATTCCTTCATCTCATACTCTTTATTTTCTATTGTACATATCCTTGCTGTAAGATTTTCTTTACTTGTAGGTAATGTTGATCTATGACAACAACATCTAAAAATTTGCTCTTCAAGTTTGACTGTTGCATACTAACAATTGTGGCATGCATGCGATGCACTCTTCTACTAAGTGCATCAACAAATTTATTTTCGTTTCCTTTGATATGATTGATATCAAAGCTGTATTCACTTAAAAATTCCAACCATCTTGTTTTCTTGACATTAAAAGTTGGTTGTTCAAAAAGAAACTTCAGACCATTGTGATTTTTTCTCAATTCAAATCTTGTTCCCATGAGATAATGCGTGAACAATGGAAGAAAACTCCAAGTCATGAGTGGCATAGTTCATCTCATGTTCTTTAAGCTTTTTGGACTCATAACCAATGACATGTCCATTTTTAGTAAGGACTCCACCAATTCCTTCTTTGCATGCATCTATGCATACCACAAAAATTTCATTTGGGTCAGCAATCTTTAAGACATGTGCACTAGTAAGCAATTCCTTCAACAAATTAAAGTTCCCTTCACATTCATATTTCGATTCAAATTTAATTCCCTTATTTTGCAAAGAAGTAATGGGATGAGAAATATTAGAGAACCCTACTATGAATCTTCTATAGTAACCAGCTAACCCCATAAAAGATATGGCTTTTGGAACATTCCTGGGTGTTGGCCATCCTCTAATGGATTCAATCTTCTATGTATCCACTGCTATGCCTTGTTATGAAATAATGTGTCCCAAGTAATGGATCTATTCTTGGTAAAAATAACACTTACTCAACTTGGCATAACACTGATGTTATCTCAACACTTGCAATGAAAGTCTGAGGTAATGTTCATGCTCCTCTTCAGACTTGGAATAGACAATTATGTCATCCATGAATACTATGACAAAATTATCCAAATAATTTTTGAATATGCCATTCATTAAGAACATAAAGACAATTGGTGCATTGGTCAGTCCAAATGGAACCACTACAAATTCATAATGCCCATACCTGGTTCTAAAGGTTCTCATATGGATGTCTTCTTCCTTGATTTTTACCTGATGGTATCTTGATCTAAAGTGTATCTTTGAAAATATTTTTTCTCCTCTTATCTGATCAAAGAGGTCATCAATTCTAGGTAGAGGGTACTTGTTCTTTATAGTGGAATGATTCATTTTTTGAAAGTCAATACACAACTTCAAGGTCCCATATTTCTTTTTGACAAAGAGTATTGGTGCTCTCCAAGGTGAAACACTTGGGCGTATGTACCATTTCTTCAACAATTCCTCCAACTGCATTTTTAATTCTTTTAACTCCGGTGTACTCATTCGGTAAGGCATTTTTGACACTAGAGAAGCTCTTGGCACTAAATAAATAGAGAAATCTATCTCCCTTTTTGGTGGCAACCCTGGTATTTCTTGGAATACATCCTTGAATTCTTGTAGTACCGAGAAATATTCAAGGCTGGGCCCCTTTGTCTTTTATGTCTCTTTCACATGGGCTACATACAATTGACACCCTTTTCTGAAACATCTCTTCAAATGTAAATATGGAATATCTCTTATAGATATGGGTCTTGGAACTCCTTTCACAGTGCTATGTTTTCCATCTCCATCAAGACATGTAAATGTCTTGCTATGAAAAATTAGGACAACATGATGCTTGTCCAACCAATCGATTCCAATTAAAATATCATAAGACCCCAATGGTATGATATTTAGATCAACACTAGAATTCACACCATTAAGACTTATGGAACAACCTCTGACCATATCATGGATTCTCCTTTTGGTTCCAGTGGCTAGCTGAACCAAACTTGATTTTCCAAGATTACTTTTCTCCAAATGTAATCTATCCACTATTTTAGGATCAATGTAACAATGACTTGCTCCTAAATCAATTAAAATAGAAACATGTTGAATTATGATCTTACCTTCCACCTCGATCATGTTGGATTGGTATTATACTTGTCGATCATATAAGGCTACATAAATCATTCCCATGTCTTCGACTTTTGTAGCCTCTTGGTTGTTGTGCACAGTCTTCACTCTGTCCTTTCTATGTGGGAAATCCTTGTACATGTGATCTTCCTTGCATCCCTAACATTGGATTGGTGGTCTTCCCCTTTTTCCCAAGGAGTCTTCTTTCTTGGATTCATCCTTGGGATACTGATCTTGATGATTTTTATTAGGCTCATTTCTATTGAAAGGAGGTTTGAATCCCTTCTTCCTTTGATCATAATTCTCCTTATTCTTATCCTTCCAAGACTTTTGCATGGATTTTCTACCCTGGCCTTACTCATACAGGTAATTAGCTTTTCTGATGGCCTCAGTCAAGGTCTTGGTCTCATCATACCACATATTTTCTTTATAAAAGTTTGGTAGCCCAATCCTCTGTGTTTTCACCTTCTCATTATTTATGAACCTAACATACTTTAACGGCCCCAAGAAATTCTTCTCATATTCTACCATAGTCATGCTTTCTAGCCTGAGTTTCGAAGAACTCCGTCATTTTCTTGTCATAGAAATGCTCTGAGAGGTACTCCTCCTAGAAATAGTTTTTGAATTCCTTACAAGTGATCCTATTCTCATTAATATGTTCAACTTGCTTCAGTTGATCCCACCACATAGCATCTTTCCCATGTAAATGGTAAGTGTAAATTTTCGTTTCTAGGTTTGATGAATATTTATGCAATTCGAAATATCTCCTGAGTACAAGAAACCATGCTTCAACATGATATTATCTTTCTCTTTCACCATCAAAGGATGGTGGCCAAATCTTCCTCATCTCTCCTTGCAAACTATCCAACTCGTGCCTTCTTCTTCGGTGCCTAACGGAAGACACCTCTGGACTACTTATGGCGTCTTCAGATGCATAAGACTTTCTTGTTGAGTAAGGAGGTGAGTGATGTCTATGAGATCTGCTAGCACTCTAGGAATAACCTACTCTTCCATGATCATCTCTTATTTCGTGATACTTGCCTTCTTCCTATTGCTTTGAGCCATTATTTGTTTGTCTCTACAACTAATTTAAGCTTTGCAGCACTCAGGAATTTATCTCAATTTTCTCTCTCATCAGCCTCTCATTGTCTACCTTGTATCTTTTCACTTCTATTTTCAATATTCTCACTGTTTCTATCAATGTTTCTTTCTCCCCTTGGCCCTTGTGTCCATTGGACTATGTCTCTACATTACCAACTCTGATATTTTGACCTTCGGCCTCTTTATCATGGCTGGAGGCTCCCTCACCTTCTTAAATTTTTTGAATATTCATTTTGAGATGATATGTTTAAACCCCTTAATTCTATAAAATGTGCAAGTGACCATTTTGTTAGAGTTAAGCATATGACGCAATTTTTTTTTTCCAAACAATGTTACAGGTTCTTTCAATTCATGAAGAATATATATATATATATATTAGTCTACATCATATAACACTTCCATGTTATCCTTAGGCCAATACAAGATTCAATTCTGCACAGGCACTTCCTTTGAACCCCTTCCCCAGGTGACCACAACTCGAAACCACGGAATCAACCCTTCCTTAGCACTTTTCTGTCCTTGAAAACAAAAATTTGGCCACTAACCCTCTTTTACTTCGACCGAAGTCTCATATGACCAAGGGCCATGACTAAGCACTTAGCAGATATGCGCTCGTCCAGATTTTTGGGACTTCGTGGCTCCAGAACTTCAGGCTTCAGAAGCTCTTGCTACTTCATTCCTTATTTCTCTCAAACACCGAACTGCCGAATCCTTGCACATTACATCTTCAGAGCTTCAGGGCTCCGCTACTTCAAATCTTCAGAACTTTGGAAGTTCCGCATACTCCATACCTTGTTTCCTTCGAACGTTGAACTAATGAATTCCTGGAGAAGATCTTCGGAGCTTCTCACTTCGAAGGTTCTTGCATCAACATACACACATCCCCTCGAATGCTAAATTCTTCAAAATTTTGGAGTCTCGTCAACAACCAGGCACTGGGGGTGCTACATGGAAGGAAATAAGGAGCGAACACATGGCTCAATCCCACGACTGACACATGTCATGTTCCAATTGGCCCGAACAGTCTTTGAAATGCTTGAAAAAATATGACACATGGAAAGCATCTAGTGTTCCTACGTCATCCTAGGTGATGTCAATGGCCACATCATTCCCATTCTTGTTGACTTCAGAACTTTAGACTTCAGATGTTTCTACCTTATCACTCTATGATTTCCTCGAATGCCAAACCGACGAAGTACTAAACCAGTGTCTCTTTAGAGCTCCGATGCTCCAATACTTCGGACTTCGATAGATTTCACAAATTCTTCTAACATTTCCTATGAACGCCGAATTTCCAAACTTGGTGGTTTCCTTAGCTCTGTTGTCATTCCATTATGGTGGTAACATGTGGTCCCATCAATGAGAAACACATGTTAGGTCACAACTAGTACAAAGGGGCTTTCAAAGGTACAAAAAAAAGTGACACATGGTAGGTTTAGAGGAGATCCACGTCACCCTTGGTGACATCATCCTGCCATGGCACAGTTGTACTCTGGAACTTCAAAATTTTGGGCTTCAGGAGATCCCAACACTATCACACTCTATTTCTCCCAAATGTCAAACTTCCGAACAACTATTTCCTAAAGCTTTGGGACTACGGGGCTCCGAGACTCCAGAGGATTCCTCGCCAGACTTCGGAGCTTCGAGACTTTGGGGCTCCGACATTGTGCTATAGCTGGGACAACCCCGACCAAGACTTCCTCCTTGTGACATTTTTTGAGCAGCTTGTAGGCCATGATTTTTGCGGCCATTTTTGTCTCGATGTCATTGATCCGTTTGATAATGATTCTGCATGTCCCCCTTTCGGTGCCGTATTTATTTTTCATCTCCTCAACGAGTGCTTTCTCCTTTGTTTTTTCCTCGATAAATTGTGTGGGATCCATGCCCCATGATGGAATCCCTGTGATGTGCACAATGAGCTCTATGTCTATTGAGATGAGCTTGTCCAACCACAAATCTCCACCATGGGTGACCGCCATCAGCTGCTTGATGCAACTATTTTCATATTGTCCTTTTCCAAAGTGTGGTAGTTCCAACAGACCTAAAATACATGTTTTAGCCAATCCTATTTCCCACTGGACTAGTTGATGAATGGGTTCCACAAAGGGATCTACGCCCACAGTCTGTAGGTATACTTGCTTCGCAAACTTCAGGAAATTTTCTGTGTCTGTTACATCATGGTCTGAGTAATTTATTTTTTCCACATACCCTAACAAATCTTCATTTACCCGTACCCCTTCTGGTATGCGCGACAAAATAATTTTTGCGACGGGTTGTTTGCGCGGTGACCTAGGTACTATCTGCTTGTTCTTTCATGGTGGTGGCTGACTCAAGGTTCCAGCCTCCATTGGTCATTCTTTGGAATATTGTTCCGGTCGGCTCGTGACATATTCCATTGTTCCCTCCTGTGGGTTTTCCCACATGATTGTCTGTGATTCCTCTGGCTCAGTCGTTGTTTCCTTATTTAGAGTCATCCCATTGACTCTTGAGGCTTCTTCAGGGTTTTTTGGTTGCGCTTGACTATATGCATCCTCATTCTATTGGCCCTGCCCCTCTTCTAGCCTATCGATGTCCACACCCACAGGTGTTGTCTATTGGTTTTACTCTACCACGAGTGTCAGGCTTCCTGGTGTTGTATCCGGTGATGGGATTTCGTCCACATTGACGACTTCTGGTGGCTAATGTTCTCTTCCTTGCAATTGTGTTTGTGTTTTGGTCCTAACTATGGGTTTTATGACAGTTTGAATCGGTTCTGATTATTTTGGTGGTGCCATGGTGGTAACAGTTGATCATCCGCCAAGCTCAGTAGCCTCTACACTTCTGTAATATTTTCTTTGTTCTTTGTATGCTCTATCACTCTCTGTCTCTTCTAATTTCACAATATGATTTTTTCTCTTGCATCCTTTCTTTGTATGGGCATCGTGTGAAGCTTGTCTAATAAGTTACCTTTATTACGGATTCAATGAACCTCTGGCTCCTTCGTACTTTACATTACTCTCCCTCGTCGTCTCCAGTTGGCGTGATTAATGCGGCATCCTGTCAATCGTTTTCGTCATTTAATTCCGCTTGCCTTCATCACTTAGCACTTATTTTGTTGTCTTTGCCTTTCCCGCTTGTTTTCTTGTTGGACTGACCTTTGGCCTTGTCTTCGTCAGGCTCGTATTCCTAAGTGTACGTGCTCCTTATCCTTTCGGTGCACTATACCTCTGTTTGTACCGTTTGATCTCTTGCTTCTTCTTTTTTTTCTACTGCGAGGTGACTTTCAAGTTGTGGGTGGTCGACTATCCTTGTACAGCTTCAGTCGGCTCCCATTAATCATCCCCCTGGGTTCTGTGCCTCCTAAGTCCTTCAATTTTACATCTCCCCCATCTGTGATAGTTTTTACTTCGTACGGTCCTAACCAGTGCATTTTGTGTTTTCTTGGATGCTGAATGGATTTGTTTTCATACATCAACACTAAGTCTCCTTTCTTGAAAGTTTTCTTCTCGATATGTCTGGCATGCCAAGATTTGTCCCTTTCTTTCTGAACTTGTTGGTGGAACCTTTCTAGGATCCTATCTTCCCACATGATCCTTAGTTGATTCATCCTATCCTGTATTGCATCTCGTTTTGTCATGTGTGTAATCGTGGCTCTGCGTAGACTGGGTACCAGAAATTCTAATGGCACCAGTGCTTCTTGGCTGTATACCAATATGAATGGTGTGTGTCCTATCAACTTCTTGCATGTGGTCATGTATTCCCACAATACTACTGGTATTTTGAGGTCCCAATCATCCCTGTTGACACTGCATATTTTTTTCGGTGCGTTTTCCAGGATTTTTTTAAATACTTCTACTGTTTCGTTTGCTTGTGGATGATATGGTGTACTTTTTTTATGATGGACTTAAAATTCCTCAGTCATAGACTTGATAGTGTTGTTAATGAAGTGAGTGCATTGGTTGCTCATCAAAATTCTTTGGCAGCCAAATCTAGTGATTACTTGCTCAAATAGGAAGTGTGTCGTTGTCTCTGCGCTGCAATCTTTAACTAGTGTTGCTTATGCCCATCTTGTCAGGTATTTTTTCATGGTGATAATGTACCTTGCTCATGTCCTCTTTGTTGGTGAGTTAATTGGTCCCACAAAGTCTATTGCACATTTTTTGAATACCTACAAAGTTACATGTGGTCGCAATGGCATCTCATCCCTTCTATTGGGTTTACCAACCCTCTGACAGACATCACATATCTGGCAGTACTCTTTCGAATATCTGTGAATGTTCAACCACCACAGTCCTACGTGCAATACCTTCTGCGCGGTAGCTTTTCCTGCGTAATTTCCTCTTGCTATTCCTTCATGGGATTCTTCTAAAACTCTTGGTCTTTCATGTTCTAGCACATATCTTCACAATATGCTATTTGCGCCCATTTTGTATAAGTGTCTTGCGATCAGCTGATAGTCTGCATCCTGGACTACCAGGTTTCTCTTCTGTGAAATGTTATATTCCTATGGAGCAGTACCTGTACTCAAGTACTAGATGATATCTGCAAAGTATTCATCGACGATCTAGACTGAAAATAATTGTGCGTCTGGGAAGTTGTCCTATAAACTTGTAGTTTCCTCTTTGTTTATGACCCTGGATAGGTGGTCAGGTCCTACATTCAATTTCCCTGGTTTAAGTATTACTTCAAAATCAAATTCTTGAAACAGTAGTAACCATCGACAGATTCTCCCCCCCAACACTGGCTTGTTGACTAGGTATTTAAGAGTTGAGTGATCTGTGAACATCTTAAAATGTTTTCCTAGTAAGTAATGTCTGAACTTCTGCAGTGCGTAGACCATAGCTAGGCCTTCCCTCTCTGTATTGTTTCTGCTCTGATTCTGATAGTTTTCTGCTCGCAAATGGTATAGGGTCATCCAACTCTCCTACTCCTGGTTGTGCCAAAATAGCTCCTAGTACTATGGTTGATGCATCTACATGCACATGGAATGTCTTCTCCGAGTCTGTAAATACTAGTATTGGTGTGGTGACCATTTTTGCTTTCAGCGTATCCAGACCGTGTTGACAATCGTCATTCCACTAAAAATTTGTATCTTTCCTTAATAGTTTCTCCATTGGCACGGTGATCTTCACGTACCTTTTGATAAAAAAAATTGTAGTACCTTGTGTGTCCCAATGTCGCTCTTAGTTGACAGATTGTTTTTGGTGGTGGCAAGTTAACAATTACTGCAATCTTTACCGGATCTACTAGTAAACCTTGCTTGCATACTATATGGCCCAAAAGTATCCCAAACAGTGTTCCAAAGATACATTTCTTGATGTTTAATGATATCTGGCACTGCCTGTATCTTTCTAACATTAGTCGCAAGACCTCTACATGGTCTTTCAATAGACTATAGACTATCAAATCGTCCAAGTATACCTCTATAAACTGGTGGATATATTCCTTAAATGCAGTTATGACTACTCTGGAAAATATTACTGGCGCATTCTTCAGGATAAACGACATGACTGTGTACTGGTAGGATCCCCATTATGTAGCAAACGTGGTCTTGTATCTATCTTCCTATGTTATCTTAATCTAGTGGTAGCCTGAGAATCCATCAGTGAATGAATAAACTTCCTATCCTCCTACGCTCTCCAACACTTAATCCATGAAAGGTGTATGGAAAGGGTCATGTAGGCATGCATCGTTCAACTTCCTCAAGTCAATGCATATTCTTATCCCGCCTTATTTTTTCTCCTGAATACCCATTGGGCTTATCTATTCTGATTCTTCCACAGGTTCTATGATTTCGACTTCGAGCATTCTATCAATATCAGCTTTAACTTTATGCTTATATATCGGGTTTACTATGTATGGTCGTTGTCTGATCAATCTTGCTTCAGCTCTGAGTGGTATCTTCATTTCTCCTAGATCTCTCGCTATGCCCTTCATTTTTGTAAATGTTGTGGGGAACAGATCGTTGTACTCGCACAATAACTCTATTATGATTTCTATTTTTTGCTCATCCCAGTAGTTTCCAATGTTGGCCATTTTGGGATTCTCAACTATCCCAATTTTGAATTTCTTCACCTTGATCGGTGCAACAATTACTTTTGATTCTAGAGGTGGACCTTCCACTTCTCTTTCACCTTCCTCTTCCTCGATCTGAATATCGTGTGGGTTATCTTCCTCAGGTGCTTCTTCCTGCACATGGTAACATGACAACAATTATTTCACTGTCTGTATGTTCCATTGTTGTCCCTCTTTTATGAGTTCGATGTCTGGTTCCTTAATGAATATCACCTCTCTTATCTTCTTAAGTGTTGCATCTATGTTGGGGTTCTCATGCTCGAATGAGAAAGTGACTGTAAAATTCTATTGCAATACCATCCAGCTCGCAGTTCCTCTGGGAGGTTCCTTGTTTGTATACCAGTTTGTTGGTACACCTTCTAACGTATGTACGAAATGATGAGGCCATTCCTCTGGGGGTGTCATTTTCAACAACACTCTACACTTCTCCAAGTGTTTCGTTGGTGCCCCATTTCCATCGTACTTCTGCTGTTGGTTGCTTCTTTGTTTTTCACCAAACCTTATGCGCAGTAACCTCTTACATTGGTACCAATCCTTGATTGTTTCTTTGTGTGTGCCCCACCATCTTGCAGGTGTGGCCTTGAGTGCTATATCAAGTGCTAAGAGTCTCTGATTTTCTAACTCTTCATCCTCATACTGTGCCAAGAATACTTCTAAATTATTTAATCCATGGAAACTGGGTGGTTCCCTTATATTTGTACCTACCCATATTATTACGCGGTCTATTCTTGCACGTCTTCTTATGGAAACTTCATGTAGCCTTTGTTTCCAGTTCTCTAAACATGTATCTGAGTCTGTTGCACATGAAGTAATGCTCCACCAACTGAGTATCCCATATGCAGTTGGGTTTATGTAATCCTCATCACGCACAGTTGTTCTGTACAACTGGTTGATTGCCTCCAAGTCTAATAAAGTAGGTTCTACAAACCTTTCCCCTTCTGATGGATCCAATGGCGTGATGACCCTGTATTCTCCTGGCTTAGATGTCATTTTTCGTGTCTTTAAATTTATTATGGTCTGGTTATCAAATTCCCAATCCAAGCCAAGCAATGTTGGATATGGTGTTGTTCCATCCACTATTTCAATCACTTTGAAGTCTTCTTTCGTGCGCACTCCATCTAGGTCTACTGCTACTCCTTTTAGTCTGTCAATGGGTAGAACTCTATGTTGGTTTGCTAGTTTCAGCTGAACAGGTGAATATCCTAATGTGGGATCTCCCATACATTGCCATGTCTTCTTTGGTAGTACATTCACTTCAAATCCTAAATCCAGTATGATATCTCCCATGTTGAAATCTTCGATGTTGGAATTCAGCCTGAATTCCCTACTTTCTCTTCTCCTTGTATGTAGGTGATTGATAGTTTTTTGTTCTAGCTTTCCTTTTGTCTCTATGATACATATTTCGAATATATTTTTCAATATTTTGACAGTGGATGGATCATTCAATAGTTTTACACATGATTGCAAAAAGTCTTTGATTGTACTTACTTGTCCTAGGGGCTGCATTTCTTTGGTATGATCCAATGATGGAGGCATCTCGTACTCTGGCTCTCCCTTCCTTTGCTTCGCAGTTGAAGTCGACGCGGTGTCTTGCTTCAAGAGTTCTTGTCTAGTTTGCTTAAATATTTCCTTCTCATTATGCACGTCGAACTTCTCCTTGGTTCGACATTCTTCTTCACCCACTGGTGTTGTACTGGCTCTTGTCGGACTGCGTCGTTTCCTGTTTTAGCTCCTCCTCTCGTAACTATGTTGATGTTTCATCCTTCATCCCTCGCTTCATCTTAAATCCATTGAACATTCTAGTTGTTCTGATTCCTCTTTTCTTGGATCTTCCCTAGTAGCGTAGGACATTCTTCTATGTCATGATCCAATGCATGACAATACATACAAGTTTCTAGTGGAAGTGGACATTCCCTTGCATAATGTCTCGGTTGTTGGAAGTTGTGACATGGCACTAGTCGTCTACCTCTTCCAAAGCCTCCTCTTTCTCATCCTCCACCTTTATAGCCAGCTCGATCTCCTCTCGACGCGTTATATCGAGGCACCTGATTGTACTGTACGGTATTGTACTGAGGTTGCATTGTATTGTACTGTGGCTACGCAGTATTATCTGGTTGATGCACAGTATTATATTGTTGTTGTGTAGTGTTGTATGGGGTTGGAACTTGGTTAAAATGTGATGTGGCTTTCCCAGTCTTCATTTCTTCCTGGACCCTATATGCATCTGATGTCCTCTCTCGCATCAAATCCATAGTTCTACAATCTTTGTCATCATGGCCCACTAACTTGTAAAAGTTGCAATATGAACGCTTTGGGATTGCCTAGTATTTTGCATCGTTGGGAAGTGATATGGATCATGGCCCAGTTTCTTACAGATTTCGCACCATAGTCCGCCTGTTGGTAATGTATTTGGCATTCTTGTTGCCATATACTACACAAATGTTGGACATTTGTTCTTGTGGTGTCCTTTCGTCCTGCATGTGGTACACCAAACAACTTCTCGTTTGTCCTTACTTTTGTTCTAGTTTAGCTGGAACGTTAAGTTCTTTAAATCCTCCTTCAACTCTTTGATGGCTGGATCTGTCTTCTGATATTGGTTTTCTTCTAGCTGCAGCGCTGCCTGCAGAGCCTCTGCCTGTGTCTGAAACTTTTTTTGTTGCAATGGATATTTTAAGTGTGGTAGCAATGAAGTAACGAACAAGTGTCTATGTTGCATATCGTTCATGAGATATTTCAACTTTCCTTTCAATCGCTTGAATATCAGGTGAATCTCCCATACAGATTCTCTTGGTTTCTGTCTAATTTCTATCATCACATTCATGTACTGATCCTCTGAACTTGGCTTCTGAAACTCATTTATCAACAATTTCTTGATGTCTGCAATTGCTCTGGTTGTCCCTGGTGGATTGTTTGTAGCTAAACTCATATACCAATCCAGTGTGTGATCCCTTAGTGTAATATCTAGTTGTGCAAGTTTAGTATCTTCGTCTGTGATATGTTTTTCTTCCAAAATCTTTTCACAGATAAACAAATGTTTTTCTGGGACCTCCGACGCTTCTCCTTTGAATTTTGGTAACTTGATGGTGGGATTGTGTCCTGCCATCCTGAATGATGAACTACTACCTCCGCGCAGTGTAGATACTTGACTAGTGTTTCTTGAATTGGCTCCTTCATTTGTTGTTCCTTGTGTAGATGTACTTCATGTTGTCTTTCTTCTCCCGAAATTCGGTTGTCTAAACGGTGGTGTTGTCTTTGGTTTATTAGTTTCACATGGGTTTATTGGTTCCACATTGACATTAATATGGATAGGATTGATGCCTTCTCTTCCCTGTCTTGGACCTCTTGTATTCCTCTCATATGTTGTGCACATGATTTCCTCAATTTGCTCCATAGCCTGGAGATCATCTACCCCTTCTTCATCACTTGCCAAGCCTTCCCTCGCGGCTACGACTTTCTTCTTGGTATTCACCTTGTATTGGTAGGGCACTCCACTACGCATCTTTCTAGATGTCTCCATGATCCACTTGATTTGGTTTTCGTCCATCGTGATTGGGTCCAAGGGTTCCTCCATGTTTCCTTTATCCACTTCTCCTTCCATTTCCCCTTTTTGTATCAGTGCTTCCCCCCTTCCCCCATGCACATAGGGAAGTTTAGTTATCTGCCTCCATCGGCATTACACCGTTGTTGTATAGCAGTATCTTAATAGAAGTATACAATGATCTAATATACCTTCCTCGAGGCCCTTGTAGAAACTCTTGCTCTGTTGCGCTGTACGACTTCTTTGTATCTACTACAAACTCTGTTATAAATCCTACTACAATATTGTCAAGCCAAAAATCTACTGCATGAGTGAATTTGTTGTTCACCTACTGTAACTGCTCAATCTGAATTGAAGTCCACTCTAACTATTAGATCCGGTTTGTTGCATGGTTATCCTTCAACCTCAGTATCCACTCCTGTAACAAGTGTGGAAAATCACAGAAAAATACTTCATGCAGATCAGTAAACACGTATTTCTCAAGATATTTACGCGGTGTTACTCTAGGGTTTATGTTATCTTTCTGCGCAAAATCCATCTCCTTTGTCTTCAGCCAACTTTTGATCTCTGCTTTCGTGGGATTCCATAGTCTCAAAATCCCCTTCTAGCGGCTTATTCTTTTCACCTTCTCATTGTCTGATTCAGTATTCTCTTGACCCGCCTTCTGCAGATCTTACAAATTTTCAACAAATCCCATCTACTCAATCCTATATTGTTCCAACCAATGAAAACATAACCATTTGTTGGTTAATATTTTATATGTCTGAGTTTATATCTTCCATATGCTTGACACAGGGTTCATGTCTACTGGGGTTCCAACAAAGCCTCTAAAATTATCGGCCCTCCTGGTAAAATAGAAGGCAACACATCGCACAGAGTGCACTGTGTAGTCTCACCCGAGATAATCTTAATGGGTGATTGCAATACTCAAGTGTTTGCAGTCTAGGATTGTTATGAGGAAAATCTCACTATGGCTAGGGTAAACCACAATAGACAAAAATGACTGCAGAAATCAACTCTCTTCTCAAGTATGCTATATAATCAAATATGCTAGCAAGACAAGATAAAAGGCCTACCTTGTCCGAACATTTGATGAAGTCCACCGTTGAGCACTTGACCCAAAGAAATATATCTGCAACTAGTCCTCAACAACCAAGAAAAGCAAGCATATGGTGATATTATATGATGTCATCACATTCAATAGCATAATCCATTAATAAACATGACAAATACTCCTATGGAATAATAATTCAAATATTTGCAAGATATCAATTGGACGAGAAAAATGTATTTCTATTAATAAATGATCAGCAGAAGTGAAAATGTTACAGACTTCCGTGTCGGCACGATTCAGAACCGAGAAACTAAGTTCCTTCCATTTGGGCCTCCACCACTTCAATCCTCCACCAAAGGCAAGCTCATACAAGAGAAACAATGAGGTTCTCAATCAATAAGGGAAGAGCTTGGAGGCTGAACACTGTGTTTAGACTTAAAGGACAAAGGGATGCAGACTCAATATGAAGTAAATAATTTCTCCAGAGTAACTTTGCTCTCAAAGTTGAATTCTTTCTCTCTTTTTCCATAGATCAAAATTGACCCATTTATAGCCTTTAGAATGGAACTTAAGGGCCAAGTCAGAACATTTCCAGAATATGGGAGGCCAAGGATCATAGATCTCTTGTCGTGACATGGAAACCCGACATTAATTTTCATTTTCTGGCACAAATACTGATGTATGCGGGCTGTAGTGGAGCAGCCTGCGTATACGCATGTTGTATAGTAGGTAATATGCATACGTGTGGAAAAATATGTATTTTTGGCTCTGGATTTTACAAACAGGGATGATAAGTCTGCATGGGGAAATGGAAAAAGGCCTTTTGTGCAAGATTGCATAGGGTGAGGTAAATCTTGCTATAACAGATGCCCCCTAGTGTGTGAGGTTAGAGGAGTGTCTGCAATGGTCGAAATACATTATAAACAACCCATAAATAGAGTGATGGGGAACCAGCTAGAAGAACTAGTTGCTCATTACATTCTGCACTGACTTTTCATACATGGCTGCCAATAAAATCACATTGCAGATCCATGTGAAAATATACCAAACAAGTGTTCGTGGCCATGAATAGGAAAATGCAAATGTGTTTACATGCCAAAAACATGTCATAGTCATGAACAATGCCTAGTAGAACTAGTCTCAAAACCAATCTAAAGATATTTGTATACAATGGAGTACAATCTGATCTCCCATGATGACTGAAGTCATATAAGTACTGGTCCAATGAAAAGGAAGAAACAACTCAAGAAAGTTGTGGTCACATAGTGATGTCTTCAAGTCTTCTACACAATCCACCAAGGGTGCAAGTCTACATCATGTGAATAAAGGAGTTGAGGTCGAACACAATGAGACATATTTTGATTATCGGTCATTGAGGTATATCGTTAACAAATGTGAGACAGGCTACCGATAATGAAAGTAGGTATCAAGGCATCGAGTACATTCTTACAAGTGTGAATAAAGGATTCAGTGTTGAACACCTAAAGAATCCTTTGATTAGGAGACATTGATGTATTACCAACTGTCGATGGAGAGAAAGCCTGCCACTAGTGACTGCAAGCCTCAAGGTACTCATAAGACTCTAGGTCTCGTTTCCAAAATAAATGGGTTGAATTCGATGGAAGGATACCCACTGAAAGGAGAGAATTAAGGCGTCTCTCATCAGTCAACATGAGGTACAAAGCAGGAGCTTCATGATTTGATGGAAATCGAACGAAGAACATGTTCATGAACCAACGACCCTATGAGTCTTTCGCGTGTGCCAAGTGCAAGAGGTACATGAAAAAAACCCTCTGAATAGCAGCCAATGATGAAAAGTGCTGACAAAGAAGAGGAAACCACCAATAAGGCTAATGGCATCCAATAAACTACACAAATCCCAATGTGTGAATAGATGTCTTGTCGTCGAACACAAGGGAAACCACCCAGTCAATGACCAATGATGAAATGTCGACTGTTGGGTTCAAGGTTTCCTACCAATGATGAAAGTATGGCCAGGGTGCATGATAAGACTGCAGTATCATGTGATTCTGAGACAAACTGAGTGTATGGCCGACACGCAAAGTGAAGAGTTCTGAGAAGTAGATGACACAGGTTGATAGACTTCCTTTGAACAAGAGCATAAAACATATGGAGGAATCCGACATCATAGACTCAATGATGAAACCATGAGATGAAGGAGGCATCAATGAAATTATCTAGAGGGACTGGAAGAGTAACCAATCGATAGAGAAGACTCTGTAACGAGCTCAGCTTCCTAAGGCCATTCTAATCCCAAAATTATGATGATGAATGGACTCAATAACTTTGTGTTATGTTCAAAGGCGACATGACTGCTTCCAATACAAGATAATACTCCCTTCTCGACCATCTTTTTTTTTTTCATAGACAAATGAATGTTATGATGCAGAGGAGGAAACGAGTGTCACAAGTAAGAAAAACTAGTTCTAGCAGTGGAACATACCTATGCTCAATGCAAGGATATGCATGCGGGAGATGGACACTCGCAGAATGTTTCCTCCTAGGTATAGGTTGTCAAATTGTGAAGGATATAAACAAGGCTCTGCTTGGTTGAGGATGAAAAAATTGTTGAGGCAAACAGATTATAATGCAAAGCGAGAACCGACTATAGGATCAATACTGCAAGCAAGGACATGAGATGCAATCACAACTTAATGCCAAAAAATGTCCTTTTTTATGACATTTAGTCTACTTGGTGTGAAAAAGGGATAAAATTGTGCCAAATAGACGTCCTTTCAAATCCATTTTACGAGTGTGAAAGAGACAAGTTCGCTCGACAATATTTTTGCTTTTTTAAAATGAGTCAGAAAAGAGCTTAACTAAGACTCACGACCTTTCAAGTACAATTTAACGAGTGTGAAAGGGACAAATTCACTCGGAAATATTTTCATTTTTTAGACGAGTAAGAAAAGAGATTAAATCAGACTTGTGGATTTTTTTCTAAGAAACATGTAATGGGTGAGGCCAAGGCTCCTGTGCAGGACTTTTGTGAAAGTTCAACAATTTACGAAGAGCTGACACAATCTTAGGAAAACCCAAAGATTTCCAAGTTGAGGAGGATAAACAAAGGTTACCTTATCTACAATATATCGAAGAATGCCCCTTATATGGAAGGGTGTAGAAGAAGGAAGTAGAGGCTCGACAAGATCATTCCAATCAAAGGAAACCACCCTAGGACTTTGAGGGAGCATACACGAAAAGAGTGGAATGCTCCCTAGTGAAGAAGGTACAAAACTAGAAATGCTAAGGACATGGTCAAAGGACGCATCACCCTTCAAAAGAAGAGTGGGATTTACCAAAGGTTGCATCGGCAATGTCACTTCCTTAGGCTTGTCACTCTCCAAGAGAAGAGTGGGATCGATAGAAGATTGCATCGACATGACCACTTCGTCAATCGTTGGTTGAATAGGATGTGAGACAACAAGGTCAAAAGATGCATTAGCCCCTAAAGGAAGAGGGGTGTTGTTGGTCGAATATTGCATCGACACGACCGTTCATTGAACAGGATGTGAGACAAAAAGGTCAAGAGATGCATCAGCCCCTAAAGGAAGAGGGGTGTCAGCTGAATATTGCATCGACATGGTTGTTGTATCAACCAAGGAAGTTTGGGAAGCCAAAGACGACTCAGAACTCGAAGGGCCCTTGGCAAAGGACCACGCTTCTTGTACCACAGCAGCAACAGAGCACAAACGAGTAAGGTGATGTCCTTTGCAAATCCTACAAAGGAACTTGGGCTTACATCTTACACGTCTAGGCTTCTCAATCATATGAATTTCCCCAGCACGACTTGCAGTGGCTGGTGACATGCTCCCGGCATGACTTGCAGAGGCTAGTAGAAAATCCCCAACATGAGTGGCAGAGGTTGGTGATGAATCCCCAACATGACTAGCAGAGGTTGGTGATGTATGTGTAGTGTGACTAGTGATGACTAGACTTGTGCTCCCAACATGACATGCAGTGGCTGGTTGTTGGTCTTCAACATGACTAGCAGAGGTTGTAGACCCATCTCCAACATGACTAACAAAGGTTGGTGATATAATTCAAGTATGTGACTGAACCTCACAAGATGCAGTCGATGATGGTAGGGTCCACAAATCACTAAAATAGGAAGTGCAGAAAGGAATGGACCTCCTTATCGAAATGGGCCTATTGTACATGGTGTAAACGTGATGACTCAGTGCCATGAAGTCGAAAGTACCCATAAGGGAAGAATACATTCTGACACCGATATTCTTAGTTGTCGGCTGAGAATTGTCAATCACAGGGATCGACGATCCAATAGATGCACATGGCATAGAGTACGCAAAGGATAATTGGTCGATCGTCACAATATTCCCTTCATGAGGAAAACAAAGAGTATGGAAGATGGACAATACGATGACAACCATAGCATAGGTCCAATTGTGTCCTAGTAACAAGTTATAATCTAGAGGCACATAAACTACCTCGACCTCCACCTCTACTGTCTTCCCACCTAACTGGACCGGAAAGGCAGGAAGAATATCGTGAGGGTGGAAGGAATGACCGTCAAAAGTAGTCAACATGTTCGATGACTTGGAAAGAGTCATAGAATCGAGAGCTTTCCAACATATCAAGGACATCACACACATAGCAACGCCTTCATCAACAACAACATGCTTGATGGTATACTTTGAGTACTCCACATGGATTTGGAATGCCACATGGTAAGGAAAGTGAGGCTTCACATCTGTGACGTCAAACTTGATAACTTTTGAGCCACTGGGTTCTAGAGATTCTAAAGCAGATAGTAAGGCATTCATCTATGAAGTACATGTCTGGAGTACCTCCAAAGCCGACATCACACAAGGGGTTTGACCCAGGTCCTCAACAATAGAGTATTTTTGGGCAGCTCTAGCATTTGGATTGTGGGTAGAGTGCTTGAGTACTCCTTTCGAAATACGAGGCGGTGGCTCTAGTTTTTCAATTTGTAAATTCGTCTCCAGAGGAGGAGGAGGATATTCTAGACCAAGAATATCTTGTGAAGAGATATAATCTTGAGATCAAGTGGCTACATTAGCTTTCGCATCAACCATATTGATACAAAAACGATCGTTGTTTTGCAACGACGGGTTTTAACTCCCAGTGGTCACATTTCCGGCATTTGAGGAGCTCGAGGCCATGTGTTGGTTATGTGGAAATGGATTCGTCATCACGAGGAACGATAGAGATAATATCCTCGCAGCTTTCGCAAGTTTGGGGAATAAATGGGTAAGGTGATCATCTGTGCAAAGCTTATAGGAAAACTTCACCTTACATCTTTCTCGTTTTCCCTCTCCATCATTATTATTCGTCTTCTCATTATTACCATTGTCCTTAGGTTTATTATTATTTTTTCCACCCTTACGATTATTACGTCCTTTCTTCTTATTCCCGCTTGGTTGTTGGTTACCATTTGGGTTTTTTGACGATTGCACAGAGTGTACATCCGTCGACTGAGTGGGGTTGGAAGACACAGATAAAGCTGGCCCTCCTGTAGACTGGTTTAGAGACAACTCTTTCAAACGGTTTATCACTGAGTCTGCAGACTTTACATTAGAGGTACCTACAATGCCATCGGCATGAGGTCTGGGATTTTTTCTAGGGTTGTAAGTTGACTGCAATGAATCCCGAAGAATGTGGTATAACATCCCAGACTGTATATCAGATCTAACTGTTGGGTTTTAAAAATCGCTTCTTCCTCAGTGGTAACCCCAGCAGTAGCAACATCCTTCGAGATAGGAGGGTGAAAAGACTTAAGGAACCATTATAAAAGAAATTCTGGGGGTATGGGGGTCCTAATCAACCTCTTCCATCTATTCCACTCCTATATATGATCTGAGATATGAGTGGCAGTGTCCTGGCATAAAGTCGAGAAGTTCTAGGCCAACATTGTAACGAATCGACAATTGGAAGTGGTTAAGGAAGACCAAAACCAGCTAACTAAAGGTCCCATATGCCCCCCTAGGTAGCTCGATATACCATTTCAGAGAAACTCCAATGAGGGTGTGTTGAAATAATCTTAAACAAATAGAATCATCATTAAGGGAATTCGAGGAGCACTATAGGTGAAAGGTAGTAACGTGATCACCAGGATCCTCACCATTCTTACCTTCGAAATTTGGAATGTCCGAAGGAAGCTTGGTGGGGATGGGGGGCCATGTAGGATCATGACTCATAGGGTTGTTCATCAACTTAGACAAGTCTGGAAGATTAAGCGTGGCTAGAAAAGGGAGACAGGGTTGTGACATCTGGCCCCAAGCTCCTGGGAAAGATTGTGCTTGAGGAACTGTAGCCCATCCAAGGTTCTGGTAAGCACCATGGCCTTGTCTAGGATTGTAAGACCCTCCTCTGGGTTGATTCATGAAAGGTTGGTTGGGCATCATTCCAGTAGGAATGTTATGTTGGAGGTTATAAAAATTGCCCCCAGTCGGAGTGGATCCGGGTTGGGGGTTTCCCAAAGCGTGAAACTGACCTCCTTCGGGTGGGAATCCAGAGGATAGAGGTGGATTTGTCATGCCAAATGTATTGGTCAAAATCGGCACCGAGGAGGTAGGGGTATTGGACAAAAATTGAGCAAAATCTTATCCGCCAGGTTGGTTTTTCCACCCAAAAGCAGGAGGATTAGACTCAGGGTTAAAAGCAGGAATGCCTCCCATATTAGGATTTGTTTGAGGGATTTGAGACCCACCAAATGAAAATGCAGTATAAGGAGGTGTAGTGCCCCCAAGCCCAATGCTAGAATTAGTGATGGCAGCTCGGATGGCGCTAAAAAACTGCGAAGTAAAGTTCGACATACCATAGGAAAAAGGACTAGAGGCCATATGGATGGACTAAACATTATAGCTCAGTGAGTAACCAAGAGACCCAAAAGGGTTCGAGGCAAGAGATTGAGCATTCACTATAGGCCGAGCCATAGTAATGATAGGTGCATCTGGCACTACAACTATTGTGGTTGCAAGAGTCGAAGGGGTGTCATTAACTATAGTGGGTGTGGGAGTCAAAGGGCTCCCATTATTTTGAAGACTAGGTTCAGTACTCATCCTTGTAGAATCACAAGTCTGAACAGTGGATGTGTGTGTACCACGCCTAATAACTCTACGTCTTTTATAAGGAAAAGACTCAAAATCTGGTGGTAACTGTAATAAGCGACAGAACCAGCGGGGACGTTGGTCCGACTCCATGATGACTTAAGACTCTAAAGATGAAAAATCAATCCTAAGGCCAACTAGTAATCAAAGAGCACACCAAAATTCAAACGGCCAATATGCATACAAATGAGGTAAAGTGGTCGAGAGTGGCCTCCCTCCCTAAAGAAGGTATGTCTCACCCAAGAGGGGCCTGAGACTCCCTGCTAAAGATTGCAGGTAACAGAATCAGTTATAAGGGCCCTTGTGGGCTTAACAACCAGTCGGTCAGATCCCCTCGGAGAGGTAATCCTCCATAAAGGTTGTGTGTTTTCTGACCCTTATCTAACCCAGGGTACCTCCAAAATTACCCTTTCAAGTAACATATGTGGCACCTAAGTCAAGAAACTAATAAACCACTGTATAACCAATCCACATGCGATAAATCGTAATTCAGTTCCACCGTATGGGCAGGGTAGCAAAGCCCAAAACCTTGAAAGTATTGCCTCTCACGGAGGTAAAGGCACTAGCAAGATCCCCAGATACGAGTAGATCCCCATAAATATCTCTGATTCTAATAAGGTATCAGGGGATATCCCTTCAACCAACCTCACGCGACCTCGTGATTAACTCTGGTGTGAGCGGAGCCTCCTGATATTACCAATTATACAATGGATTTCTCCACTCCCTTTCTTAGACACATATGTTGATTTAATTTCCTTGGAGAAGTTTACTCACAAAATCTTATTCCAAGGCACTAAATCCTAAGCTAGTTTGTGTACCCTAGAAAATAAATCATGAATAATCAATTTTAAATTATAGCGTTAATTTTAGTGGCCATGATTACTCAAAAAGGTATGGTAGTGAAACTCATGGTGTTATGACTCTACAAGAAAAGTAAATATGAAAGTAATGCAAAGTCCTAACTTCAACTTTTAATGAGTGATATGCTTCTAAAAACCAATGCAATCTTCAATTTCAACTCTGAAATTCTGAAGTAAAAATGCAATATTTCATTACATGCACTAAGCTAATGACAAGGACTCAAAAGACCAAAATTCCAAGCAATTCAAAATGCCTATTTTTTTGTATTTTCAATATAATAAAAATGAAAATGCATGGACTGAAAGCAACTTGATATATAAACTCTATTGTGTATAGAAATAAATAACTCATGCATGATACTAAGCAGCAAAGCACCCGACCCAATGTACAAGGACAATCAAAATGAAAAGATGTTGAGAAAGACTCTGCCCATAAATTCAACCAAATATAGGTTTCATGTCATCCCACAAGAACTTAACAGGCACTACAGAGACCCAATAAGGCTCATCAAACATCAAATCCCACCCATCAACCACCAGACCAAGCAAACAGGCAAGGAAATCTGATGAAAGTGATTGTTTAGGAAAACAGAGTGTATGTACGCAACTTGCAGAGGGACAACTTGCGTATATATGTGACTGTCAAGGAAAAAAGTGTGTATATGTTTCAAAAACAAGGCCAAGCAAGGGAGAAGGTTGAAAAATCAGACCCAGAGTGAACAGAGGTTGTAAATCAATGATACGAAAAGAAACGCCATAGGAACGAGAGAAATCTAAGGAGAAAAGTACTCCAAACCCTAAGAAAGAAGATTCAATCCCCAGTATGGTCACCAATTTTGTTACGAGGAAAATCTCTCTATGGCTAGGGTAAACTGCAACAGACAGAAATGACTACAGAAATCAAATATCTTCTCAAGTATACTATATAAACAAATATGCTAGAAAGACAAGATAAAAGGCCTACCTCGTCCAGACGTTCGATGAAGTCCATCGTTGAGCACTTGACCCAAAGAAATATACCTGCAACTAGTCTTCAACAACCAAGCAAGAAAGCATATGGTGATATTATATGATGTTAGCACATTCAATAGCATAATCCATTAATAAACATGACAAATACACCCATGGAATAATAATTCAAATATTTGCAAGATATCAATTGGACGGGAAAAGAGTATTTCTATTAATAAATGATTAGCAGAAGTGAAAATGTTACAGACTTTCATGTCGTCACAGTTCGTAACCGAGAAACTAAGTTCCTTCCAGTTGGGCCTCCACCACTTCAATCCTCCACCAAAGGCAAGCTCATACAAGAGAAACAATGAGGTTCTCAATCAATAAGGGAAGAGCTTGGGGGTTGAACACTGTGTTCAGACTTAAAGGACAAAGGAATGCAGACTCAATATGAAGTAAATAATTTCTCCATAGTAACTTTGCTCTCAAAGTTGAATTCTTTCTCTCTTTTTCCATATCTTGGAATTGGCCCATCTATAGCCTTTAGAATGGAACTGAAGGGCTGAGTTAGAACATTTCCAGTATACAGAAGGCCAAGGATCATAGATCTCCTGCCGTGACATGTAAACCCAGCATTAATTTTCATTTTCTAGCACAAATCCTGATGTACGCAAGTTGTAGTGGAGCAGCCTGCTTATACGCATGTTGTATAGTAGGCAAGATGCGTACATGTGGAAAAATATGTATTTTTGTCTCTAGATTTTACAAATAGGGATGATAAGTCTGCATGGGGAAATGGAAAAAGGATTTATGTGTAATATTTCATAGGGTGAGGTAAATATTGCTATAACAAGGATTGAGTGGAGGTTTGAGAAGTGTGCACTGAGAGTTCTATTTAACTTATTAAAGCAATAAGTTGTCATTCACGATTATGAATGGAATATAATCAAATCATTCATTCAACATATTAATATCTACTTATAAAACAACAAAGAAACACATTCATTCGATCATATAACATAGGTTTTATTGTGGTTCACCCCCTCCTGGGCTACGTCCACAAAGATTTGGCTCTTAAGCTCTTCTATTATAGCAGTTCCAAAACTACAGTGTTGTGTGCTTTACAACTCCTCTCAGTCGGGTCGAGATCTATTATGAGGCAGACTAGATCGCACCAGGATCCTCAGCCTGTGATCTAACCCTCAAGATCTACCCTCCTTACTCCTCTCCCACTCAACAGCTTACCAAATTTGGTCTTATAGCAAAATATTACAACTAGCCATCAAAACATGACTCCTCCTTAAGGCCTTCTATATCTGCCTCTATCTCTTGTTCTAGCCTCCCTGGTCTCTCTCTATTAGACCTAGGTATCTATATTTATATGTTCCTGACTCACCAACCATTACAATGTATTACCAAAAACCCTAACCCTAACTTCATTAGTTCTTCCATGCATGTGCATGTGTTGTTCTTCCTCCCAGTTGTCTCTTTCCTCATGCATGCCTTCCTTCCCAAAATATCCTTTCTTTCCGCTTTGGCCTGCTTCCAACATGATTCTATCTCAAAGTCGTGGCACTAGTGAGAAAGAAATTTAGAGAGATTGAGCCATCCCATTATAGAACAGATTTCCGTACAACACTTCATACTTCTTTGAGTAAATTCGGCAAGGCCAAGAAAATATAAGTGGAGAATTGCTTTTTGGTCATTTTCAATGCATATCAAAGTTGAGAGCCATAAGTTACTTGCAAAGAACTTTGTCACTCAGTTTCCAATTGAGAGTGAAGGGATTAAGCATGGAAGGAAAGTGCGATGATAATATGAAAATTAGAATTGGTTGTTCATTACAATATGTTGAAGATGAACTTGCAGAACATGAATCTAAATATGTTATGAAGAGATGCACAAGAATAAATAAATACACATTAAAAAATAGCATTTATTTTTAAATATAAGCATAACGAATCTTGGGTGAAACCCTGCCTTTTGTCTTAAAGTAATATCTCAAACTACTTTTAATTGGATAAAAGCTCATCTTTCTCAGATGTAAGGAAACTGGTTAATGCCCCAAGACCCAGATGCATCTGGTAGGAGTGAAAGTTTTCCCCCTTATGGACCACCAATGGGTCATTTCAAGTGGCAAGTTTTTCCTTGACTAATGGTGATGAGTCAACCTAGAATCATGGATAGCAACCACTAATTATTGACTTGTCTCACTCATTACTTGAGTTTCTTTCATAGATGTTTATTTCCTACACTCTTAGGAATATGATTCATGCATTAGTTGTACCATGCAATCAATCTTCAATCTTGTCTTTACTACTCTAGCTTATGTTGAGCATACAAATTAAACATGGAAATCAAGGTTAATTATAAATAAATGGTCCTTTACATTATGATATGCTTTATTGACCTTTTAAAACTATACACATTTAGCAGTGTACTTACATATGTGTTCATTGCTTCATGAATTATACTCATATTATTGAAGCTCCATTACAGGCCTTCCAAGATCATATTGCCAAATGATTCACACTCCATACTTTAATTTTCTTGTTTAGACATAATAGGGTTTAGATACAAGTCTAATGTATGGAACTTACACTTTGTACTAGACATACATATATCTATGCATATCTTTGTTAATATTTTCATCTTTTACTAGCCATGCATACACCTGTCATATTTGGCAAAGGCATCCTATTTATGACTCAAATTTGTTCAACTTTGGTTGTCCCTTTTGGTCTTTTTTTTTGGCTTGCTTATGAGTGGTTTTTTTCTTACCACATTTATCCCTTGGGTTTACACTAACTATATGTTTTCCCTAAAATACAGAGGACTTGTTTTGACCTTAATGCATACAATTGGCTCCATTTTTCTTATAGATAGGTAGTCACCTACTACATTTTGATTGTTATAAAGATGATTCCATACCTATGAATTATAGATTGCAATTGGCATCAATCCTTAATGGATATGTGTATAGATAGGTTGATCCTCCTCATTTGGTTTTTTCAAGCTTACTTGCTTAGTTGTTATTAACTCTATCTATAGATTAGTGTACTATATCTCTTACATGCTCTTATATCTCCATTGGTTCTCTATTGCAATCACCCTCTTTTCTCAAGGAGGCCTTGTAGATACTATACATAGTTTTCATTTACTAGTTTGGGTTTTCTCTCATGCCTTTGGTCTTAGGGATTATAGCTTATGTTGGTTTGGAGCATCCTTTTCCCACATTTTGATTGGTCACTTCCTTGCACCTAAGGGGTTATTTCAACAATCTACGTGAGGTAGGAGGGTTATTTATACTAAGAGAACATATGTATCATATATTCTTTTGTTTCATAGTTGGGTTTTTTCAACAATCTACGTGAGGTAGGAGGGTTATTTATACTAAGAGAACATGTGTACCATATATTCTTTTGTTTCATAGTTGGTAGTGTAGTTTGTACATTTCTTGTTTCTTTTATTTATTTATATAATTAAGGGGATTGGGAAACTAATTAATTTTGTAGGAGGGTTTTGGCTACATGCCAAAGATGCTTAACCCTATCTTTCATTGTTGCATTCTATTTAATTGCTTTCTCTTGTAAGATTTCAAGTCTAGCGTTATAAAGTTAGATCACATAGTTAAGAGATATTTGTAAATTCTAACCTTGTACAATATCTACTGCAAACAAATATTCAGAAAAAGAACAGAAAAGATACAATGGAAAATACAAACATTACACAGATATTTTTCCCCTGGAAACCCAAACCGGGAAAACCAGCATATTCTATATTCATTCATTGTGTTACAATGTTTACAATACAAAATAGATATAGGAGCCAGCGGAAACCAAAACCCTAACCCAATGACCTGGATTAGTCCAAAACCCTAATTCCTTAACCGGAAATAGAAAACCATCGGCAAAGAAACCATGTGTCGAAAAACCATCTAAATATAATGCGGTCCTGAAAAATGCGGTACCGATGCAGAAAAAAAAATTCGGGGGCGCTGCCCCCAAACCCCGACGCATATGCTCAGACACTACTACTCGTGCAAAGAATATAACACATACCCAACATTCTCCCATTTGTTGTTGTCTTTGCATACAGGGGGTTACAGGGTTACATAGTCAACAATCCAGAGCAGCAATGCCCATGGATCCTCTACACCAAGAGAACTTTTCAGTGCTCACAGATTTTGTTAATGAGTCTACAACATTCTTCAAAGTGTCCACCTTCATCAGTGATACTTTCTTTCCTTCAATCATGTCTCTCACAAAGTGATATTGAACATCAATGTGCTTTGTCTTTGAATGATAAGCAGGGTTCTTTGCCAGAAAAATTGCACTCTGACTGTCACACTCTATCCTTACAGCTTGTTGTACCAACCCAATACCTTAACACAATATTTGTAACCATACTACTTCCTTAGTTGCAGTGGCTGCCATGTATTCATCTTTTTGTAGTTTAAAGTACCACTACAACGTGTCTTTTTCTCATCCAACTTATTTCTCCTCCAAATAGGTTAAACACGTACCCTCTTGTAGATCTCCTACAATCCAAATCTCTAGCCCAGTCTGCATCCACAAAGCCATGTATATCCACCACTCTGTCCAATCCCGGTTTTCCTTCGTAGCATAATCCATAGCTAGCAATGCCACGCAAATACTTGAAACCCTTTTTATTATTGTCCAATGCTCCTTCCCTAGTTTTGACATATACCTGCTCAAAAATCCCACTACATGTGCAATGTTCGGTCTAGTACATACCATTGCATACATCAAACTACCAACTACACTCGCATATGGAACATGAGACATGTCCTCCTCTTCTTCATGTTTCTTGGGAGATTGATCCACAGATAACTTTACACCAACATGAATAGGAACCTTGATCGGTTTACATTCCTGCATATTAAACCTTTGCAATATTGTCTCGATATATTTTCTCTGATTTAACCATAGTTTCCTCCTTTTCCGATCTTTTTTAATTTCCATGCCCAAAATGAAATTTGAAGCATCGAGATCCTTCATGTCAAATTTAGAGGACAACTGAGTTTTCACATCCTGGATAATCTCCTTGTTGTTTCCTATCAGCAACATGTCATCCACATATAAGACCAAATAAATCAAATGATCGCCAATTAATTTAAAATACACACAGTGATCTTCTTTTCTTCTTGTGAAGCCAAGTCCCAACATATAAGTATCAAATTTTTTATACCACATTCTTGGTGATTGTTTTAAACCATACATGGACTTTTCCAGCTTGCATACTAGCTCCTACTTTCCCTTCACAGCATAACCTTATGGTTGCTTCATATAGATTTATTCTTCCAGATCCCCATGTAGGAATGTTGTCTTCACATCCATTTGTTCTATTTCAAAATCAAATGCAGCAACAACATATAACATAAATCTTATGGAGGTTAACTTGGCAACATGAGAAAAAATCTCACCAAAATCAATTCCCTCAACCTGGGAATAACCCTTTTCTACTAACCGAGCTTTGTATTTCTCCACTTTTCCTTCTGCATTCAACTTCTTTTTAAATACCCATTTGCTGCCAATGGGATTTCTTCCAGTTGGAAACTTCACTAGATCCCAAGCCTCATTCTTATCCAAATATGTCATTTCTTTGTCCATGGCCCTTTTCCAGAGATTTCCATCCTTTGAATCCACTGCCTCCCTGACAGTTCTAGGATCATCATCAGTAATAGACAAAGCAAAAATTGAACGGAAATCAGATGGACTATACCTTTTCGGTAGCCTTCTTTCTCGATCTGATCTCCTCAATACTGGAGTATGAGGATCTTCTTCTTCTGATTCATGTTCTTCTGTAGAGTATGATTCATCATCCTTTAAATCAAACTCTATCTTCTCTGGTTCTTCCTTACTTGGTAGGGCTTCCTGTTTAACAACATCCTTCATTTCTCTAAATACCACATCTCGGCTATACACTACCTTCTTAGTTTATGGGTTCCAAAGCTTATAACCTTTGAGACCATCTTTATATCCAATAAAGATACACTTTTCGGCCTTCTTATCCAACTTACTCCTATTTTCCTTTGGAACGTGAACATATGCATCGCAGCCACAAATCTTGAGATGTGTGAGAGAAGTTTCCTTACCAGTCCATGCCTCCTGTGGATTCTTGTCATCCAACGCTGATGAGGGTGATCTATTGACCAGGTAACATGCAGTAACCACTGCCTCTACCCATAATTCTTTCCCTAACCCGACACCACTGATCATGCACCTTGCTTTTTCCATCAGCGTCTTGTTCATCCTTTCTACAACTCCATTTTGCTGAGGTGTATATGGAGTAGTCTTCTGCCTTGCTATACCGCACTTCTTACAGAATTCTTCAAATTCATTTCCGCAGAACTCTCTGCCATTATCTGTCCTCAACACCTTAATTATTTTCTCTGTTTGATTCTCAACAAGAGCCTTAAACTCTTTAAACCTGTCAAAGACTTCAGATTTCTTCCTGAGGAAATATATCCAAGTCTTCCTCGAGAAGTCATCTATAAATGAGACATAGTACACAGATTTTCCCAATGATGGGACTGACATAGGTCCAAAAACATCATTGTGAACTAGCTGTAAAATTCCTTCTGCCCTCGTTGCACCAGAGGGGAATATTACCTGATTTTACTTCCCATATAGACAATGTTCACAGAAATCAAAATCCAGAGAGAAGTTAGACATACCTTCAACCATACCTTTACTGTGTAGTAGTCGAAGACCCTTCTCTCTGATATGCCCCAGTCTTTGATGCCACATCATAACCTTTTCTCCAGAGACTATAGGAGTTCTTTCTTCTTCAATTCCAATATCAGGAACAATGGAACTATTACACCCATCACTAATAGTGCTTCCTTGCAGCTTATACAGAGTTCCAAACCGAACTCCCCTCAGCAACACCATTGCTCCTCGAACCATCCTACAGGTTTCCTTTTCAAATATTGTTTTTACCCCTGCATCGTCTATTTTGCTTACAAAAATCAAATTTCTGGCCAAACCTGGGATGTGCAGAACATTAGGAAGTGTTATAATCCTTCCATCTATGAGCCTCAACTTGACCCTTCCTCTTCCTATGATTCTGGTTGTCGAATCATTACCTAGGAAAACATTACCTCCATCATACCTTTCATATTCGCAGAACCACTCCCTGTGGGGAGTCATATGAAAGGATGCACCAGAGTCAACCAACCATGACTCATGATTTGCATGTGTGATTGAAGAGGCCAAGTACACATCCCCTCCTTCTTCCTTGGAGGTATTTTCTTCTATGGAAGAAGATTCTTCAGATCCCTTCTTTTTCTCAACTTTGGATCTACACTGCTTCTTATAGTGCCCTTATTTTCCACATCTCCAACATACCCTTACAAACTTTCCGGGAGATTTAGATCTACCCTTAGACTTAGATCTCCCACTTGAGAAATTAGATCTATTTCTTTCCTGGGAACGTCCTCTTGCAAATAATGTGTCTGTTCTATGTCCTTCCATATTCTTCCATCCCATCTCCTTCGACAACAAGGATGAGACCACTTCTTCAAAATTCAAGGAAGTTGTATTACTACCTATGGCCACAACTAGACTATCCCACGAGTCTGATAAAGAACACAACAAACTGATACATTTATCTTCATCTGAAATTTTAATCTCAACAGATACTTACTGACTTACCACAGTATTGAAGGCGTTCAAATGCTCTGCCACCGAGTCTCCATCTCTCATCCTCAGGTTATACAACTTCTTTCTCAGGAATAGTTTATTTACCAGGGACTTAGACCGATACAACTTCCCCGACTTTTCCCATAAATCCTTGGTTGTAGCTTCCTCTGACACATTCAGTAATACTGAATCAAAGAGACACAGTCAAATTTTGTTCTCTTTGCCTTCCGATCCAACTTTTTCCAGTCATCTGCAGAAGTTCCTATAGGTATTGTACCTGGATCTACCGTGATCCATTGATCTCTATCCATCAACAGATCTTCCATCTTGAGCTTCCACAGCTCAAAAAATTTCCCATTAAACTCCTCGATCTCCATCTTCGAATTGCTTGCCATTTCTTTTCAACTCAAAAAGAAATACCGCAGATCTCCCATTGTAACAAGGCTTATCACAGTCCCGAAGCAAACCCTTGACCACAAAGGCGTCCCCTTGAAGCCAATAAAGCTCTGATACCAAATGTAAATTCTAACCTTGTACAATATCTACTACAAACAAATATTCAGAAAAAGAACAGAAAATATACAATGGCAAATACAAACATTACACAGAGGTTTTTCCCTTGGAAACCCAAACTGGGAAAACCAGCGTATTCTATATTCATTCATTGTGTTACAATGTTTACAATACAAAATACATATAGGAGCCAGCAGCATCCAAAACCCTAACCCAATGACCTGGATTAGTCCAAAACCCTAATTCCTTAACTGGAAATAGAAAACCATCAGCAAAGAAACCATGTGCCAAAAAACCACCTAAATATAATGCGGTCTCGAAAAATGCAGTCCCGATGCAGAAACAAAATTTTCGGGGGCGCTACCCCTGAACCCCCGCGCTGGGGGATCCGCCCCCCTTCACCCCCCTCTAACCCCCCTGCGCACCCGGCGCATACGCTCATACACTACTACTTGTGCAAAGAATATAACACATACCCAACACTATTATCCAGTTAGGGAATCAATCCACCTTTTTCTTTCCACCATAACTACTTAAACACCAAAATAAATTGGGAATAAACACCTTTAATACTTGTTATTTGATATATGCATTAGATTTCAAGAGAAGATAAAAGTTGTGTTTTAGTTTTGCATTTTTGCTTTTCAATTTTGTAGCTTAAATATATCATTCAAAATGAAAAGGAAATTTGCCTAGTTTAGTTTGCTACTATAAACTTAACCTAGATGGCTCTCATATTGGTCTCTAATATCCATAGGACATAGGATGTTGATGCCCTAATTAACTTAGAGATTCATTCCTTCTTCTAGGTAAAATTGGTTGGGCACTTCACCTTTATCTAGATTAGCCATTCTAACTAGGCTTGCCTTGTTTGGTGAGGAGTTGACTCACACATTTATCTATTTCTTATTCCTTTTATAAGGTTGGTTAGCCTCCTTATTTGGAATGTAGTCTTCCTACCTCTTCCTTCTAGATTGGGCTCACTTATTTCTTCTTTAGGTGATTTAAACACACTTACAATAAGAAGCTACATGATGTACCAATTAAAGCATGAGCTACAAAATAATGTTCACTAACAAATTCTTTATTTCTTTGTTGGTATGCAACTTTAATTTAGGTGATGGATCTTTTCTGATTTTAAACAACTAAGAAACATGCATATGCGATTATTAAATTATAATATGGAAATTAAAAAATCCCTCGAGGTGTAGCACAGTTGGTGATGGAGTGTATTATTAAGGCACTATGTTATGTGGAGTTACTGATTTGAAACCTCGACTTACCTTGTGTGTCATGTATGGGGCATCGTGGGAACACCTAGAGGTTATAGTAGTAGCAGTCAGACGGGCATGTATCATGCGATTATGTACCTGACTAGTTGTTAATTCCACTAGTCATAAAAAAAAAACAAAAAAAAACATATATTAAGTATATTGATTCAAAAAATATCACATAATTCTCACATATTTTACAAACAATCCTTTTATGTCTTGTTGTCGAATCTAATGTATCACATCCATTCCTTTTAATGATGATGAGATGATGGTGAACCTTTTTCCAATAATGATACATCTAATAATTTGAAAAAAAAAAAAAACCAATTTAAAAAAAAAAAAAAAAAAAAACATTTTAACTATGTGACATACCAATGCATAAAACTAGAACTAATTGTGTGAGGCACACTATAAATATAAAAAGAAGGTGTGCACTTTTTCTAGAAAGATACATCTAATAATTTGAAAAAAAAAAAAACATTTTAACAATATGACACACCAATGCATAAAACTAGAACTAATTGTGTGAGGCACAGCATAAATATAAAAAATATTTTTTAATTGATATTGATAGAACTATATAGAAAATGCACTAAAATTTTGAGGGTTTAGTAACATTGACCAGATTGTACAACCATAAAAAGTATTTTAAAAAGAGATTTTTTTATATTTAAAATAAATAATAATTAAAAAAAGTCTAATAACATTAACTAGATTGTACAACTAAAAAAGTATTTTAAAAAAAAATCTTTTTATATTTAAAATAAATAATAATTAAAAATATATATTAGATAAAATAAATAATAATTAAAAAATATATTAAACAATGTAAAAAATAAAACTAAATAATAAATATTTAAAATAAATTATATTTAAAATAAATAATAATTAAAAAATATATTAGACAATGTAAAAAATAAAACCAAACATTTATAACAAACTATAACTGAATACATTGGAAAAACAAACACTAATTGTACAAATTGAAAGCATTCAAGGTATGCTCCCTCTATTTTGGTGTATTCTAAGTACATTCTATGTATTATAAGGTATGTTCCCTCTATTTTAGTGTATCCTAAGTACATTCTATGTATTATATGATTTGAATAGAATCAATAAATCGTCTCTCTCAACTTTCTAAATTGTTTGAAATTATTTAAAATGTAAAAGAAAATATTTGCAAAGTTTTCGTATTTGGATATTTTTATAAAGGGTTTTTGAAAAAACTTTTTAGAATTACAATTTGTTAATGATATTTTGAAATATTAGTGTACCTACATACAAATGGATCACTCAAGGGTTTACAAAAAAGTTATACATTGATAATGGAAAAGATGTAGATTTTAATTTTTTAGTTAAAATTGAACACACTTTAGTTTGAAGAGACCTTTTCATTTCATTATTAATTGGATCAAGCAAGGGATTACAAAAGTATTATACATTGATAATGGAAAAGATGTACGACTTTAATCTTTTAGTTAAAATTGAACACACTTTAGTTTGAAGAGGTCTTTTCATTTCATTATTAATTGTAATTGAACTACAAGTCTACAAGAGAAGATACATTTAAGATTTTCTCCATTAAATCTACACCAGCTCCAAGTACACCAAGTTCCCCCATCATTGCTCCATTAAATCTACCAAGTTTGATCATCTCACTTGTGAAAAGTCTCATTTCTAATAGTGTTCATTTATTGTATATGATTTTAAGTACTTTGGCACATGCATATATCTAATTTCAATATATTTTATCTCGACTCTTGCAAGGTCTCGATAGGAGTCAAGTTTAGAGGCACACCATGTTCCACCACCTACAATTGAGTGGCACAAACTAATACCCATGCTATATGTCATGAAGTAATCTCCAAAAGTCTTCATTTTTTTTGTTAGCTAAGTGGGATAAGTTGTATTTTCTCTTTATTATTTCTTAAACCTTTGAAAGACATTAATAAATTAGGTAAATACTTCATAGAGTACACATATCCGAAGGACCATTCAAATGTAGTGCTTTCTCCTTATTATTTTCCTAGCATTTTATCGTTAATTGGACATTATTAATTGTAGTGTCCAAAGAACCATTCAAGTGTGTGTTTTCTTCTTATTATTTCCCTAGCATCCTATGGGTAATTCGACATTATTAATTGTAGGTAAATACTTTGTTCACTAAAAAGCATTGTAAGGATTTTCCTGGAATGTTTACCTTGATGTTATAACTAGCTAACTCATTCCTCCAAAAAAAATATGTAAATACACCATTTATTGTTGAATTCTCTCATTAATATATGCTTAGCTAATGAAAACTAGAAGAGCATGTGAGCAAGTTTATAGTATTCTAGTATAACTAGCTTATTATTCAACATCTTTTTTAACCTATAAATACACTAAGTAACAAACATTAAAAAAGAGTTGATATGATTGTGACTTTCAGTTCATGTAATTTTACAGAGTTTTTTGTTTCAATATAGATCATGTAATCAATAATAATAAAAAAAATAGAATTGCAAACATATGTGATAGATTAACTATATGTATAACTTTGTTTATATACCATTTTAAAAATAATCTAAAAATCTAGAGAATTCAATTTTGAATTCAACAATAATATAAAAATTTTATTTTTTCTTTATATATAATAAAATCCATAATCCATCTTTAATGTTTATAAAGAATATCATTTTAAACTAACATTTTTATTTGTTTATTCTTTTTATATTTTAATGATATTTAATTAAAATAGTAAATATGCTACTTTAATTAAATACCATTAAAACATTTAAAAAAAAAAAAAAACAGATAAAAATTTCAGTTTAAAATGATATTCTTTATAAACATTAAAAATGGATCTCACTGAAAATTGATAAACATTGAAAATAGATCTCAGTGAAAATTGCCCATAATATTTCTCCCAAGCTAAAACATTGAAAAACACCTCATTAATTACTCTAGAATTAAAAGACTTTAATCAGACTTTCCAAGTTGGAAATGATGAGACTTCCCTCCCACTTTTCCTGCACTGAAAATAAATCATTATTTAAAAAGGGTGAACTTCTTTGGTTGAAAAAAAACCCTCTGCTCAAAAGACGTTATCATTTATTCTTATTTTCTAAGTTGTTAAGGATGAAACTTTCCTCCACTTTTCCTGCACTGAAAATAAATCATTGTTTAAAAAGGGTGAACTTCTTTGGTTGAAAAAAATCCCCTTGGCTCAAAAGACGTTATCATCTATTCTTTTCTTTTTCTTTTTGTTTCTTTTTGCAAATGAGGATTTTCTTTTCTTTATGTTTTTGTTTGCAAATGAGGATTTTCTTTTGTTTTTGTTTTTTGGTTTGCAAATGAGGATTTTTTTTTTGAAATAAATTGGATTTTTTTTTCTTTTGTAATGGTGTTAATGGTGAGTTGAATAAATATAAATTTATAGTTTGGTTAAAATTGTGTTAGGAAAGTAAGTTAAATACAAATTCTTAGTAGATGAAGGTCCAAAAGTTTTAAAAAGTGATATTTTTATTTAATTTTTTTTTTTTAAAGATTTAAAAAATTTAACAAAAATAATATTCACTACACTAAGACATTCTTATTATTTGTTAACATTGGGGACATCCTTAACATAATTAAGGACATTTTTGGACATCTCCTGTAACTATGTGGAATTCAAGGATACAATCCCACACTTGTCAAAACATATCCACATGACTATGTGCAATCCAAAAAATGTCACCTTCATCCTAAAGACACATCCACAAAACTAAAACCTTACTTAGAAGTTGAAATAAAAGGAAGTTAGTTGAATAATCTTAGCTCTTTGGTTGGTTCATAAGCAAAAGGGTCTTTCTCTCTCACTCTTTTTAATCAAACCCATCATGATTTACCGCTAACAAGTAGTTTCACCTTAAACCCCTTAGTTTAAAAAGGAGGTTTAAGGTATTTTAAGACGCTTCAACACCTTAAACTACAACCTTTGGTGGTGGTGACAAGGAAGGAAATCAAGAGGAGATAGATGGCATCTAGACTTCATCTTGTGGAGAAGATCTGTATGCTTCAAAATGCCAAAATGCCATATAACCTTTAACGTAATTTGGAAAAAAAAAATACATGGATTAATTTAAGTTTGCAATGATGAAATATGTCTTGGAAAACGAACTTGTGATGTTTTTTTTTTTAATAGTAAAAGACATATAAGGAGCGGAGAGAAGGATGTCCAAAAATACAAAATCTTTGTAAATTAAGATGTTCAAAAATAAAATCCTAAGTGCACTTGAGAGTTATAGGTATTTTCGTAAAATTTGTTTCATTGAGGTTCTTATTGAAGTGATTCTACAGCCTAGTATGGGGGAGATGTGTAATTCCTTCGGTGTTCAACCTAGAGTTTTTTTTTTGACAAGAACGGTTAGGCTGCATTAAGCGGCATTCTGGCAAGCCAGAATCAGAAAGTTACAAATCTGAAGAAGTTTGGTGACCTCTAACAGTGTTGCCAACCTTCTTGTGAATGTCTTGGGAGACCAATCCCATCTGCTTCTTGAGCTAATTCGAGAAAATGACAAAAAATGCATACATGAGTAAATTCTCACAAACTGTGAGCATAGTAGAAGACAGAAGCAAAGCATTAAACCGAGGGGGATGAGATTTTCCCCTTAAAGTAGGGAGCCAGCTTTTTCTGAGAACCTAAAGAAATGTTGGAGGTCGCCTCCTTTTCTCTGTGCGCTTTGTTGGTCCTTCGCCCTCGGGTAAGGGGTGGAGACGGAGCTGAATTGTCTTCAGGTTCAGAAGTTTCCACAGAGCCGCTAGAGGGGACTGAAACAACCAGACCTGTAGGGGCAGAGGGTTCCGGATCTGAAGCCCGAATTTCTCTCGCTGCTACTGAATCTGGGGGGGTGGAATCCGGAAGGCTTTCGTCTGTCGGTGGATCTTCCTTAACTGTTGTTGCTTCTGGATCTAGGGCTTCATCTTCCTTCAGCGCATCAAAGCTGTTTTTATTTTCTAGAGTTGCCTCTGCTGAATGGGTGGCCTTCGAAGCCTGGGCTAGTGGATCCTTTCGCCTTGGTTGCCTTCGTCGGTTAGATACTGGCTGGAAATCATTTTCTTTGACTGGTCCCGGCTCCTCCGAGGCTTTGGGGCAGCTTTTTGCAAAATGACTGTAAGCATGGCACCGGAGGCACTTAAAAGGAATCTGCTCGTAGTCCAGCGCTTGGATATGGCACCATTCCCCCATGGAGAGCTTAATGGCTTCCGGAAGTCCTTTCTCGAGGTTAACCTCAACACAAATACAAGCGCAGGTAAACTGATCCCCTTTCGGCTCCGCACTGTCCAGGAAACGCCCAAGCTTATTTCCAATGTCCTCCAGAGAACTTTTCCCCCAGAGATGCAAGGGAAGATGAGGCAGCCTAACCCAAACAGGGGCTGCAGTGATCTTGGCTCCGGGGTTGAAATCAAGAGTCCAGGGGGCTAAGAACAGCCCTCTCGACCCCATGAAATAGGGTCCAGATCTGAAAACTAGATCATGGTCCTCTTTCCTCGCGAAACTGAAGACAAAAAAACCCCTGCCTACAGCGCACAGAGAAACGTTTCCTTGTATCAATGACTGCCAACGATCATCCATCCATGCCTCCACCGTTTTGGGGCTAGGCCATAACCCCGTAAACTTTCCGATGAGGGCCTTTTCTGCTAGAAGGAGGGCAAGAGTGCAAGGCTCCTCTGGAGATAGCTCCAAAGAAGGGATCTCCTCCATCTTCTTAACAAACTTAGACGAGAGAGAAGGCTTGGGTTTAGGTCCTGCCGAGCGGACTAACGCTTTGAATGCTTCCAAAGGATCTTTTCCCATCTCGACAATCGGATCTGGGGCCATCGTAGCAGGGCGGCGACCACCAGCAAACAAGAAGACGGAGCAAGTCGCAGAGGCAAGCCAAGACCATTGTTCCAAAACACATGCAAAAACTTAGGAAAATGCAGGCGAAACGCAGGAGGGACACTCTGATAAACGTCGATCCGCGGCCCTGTATGCAAAGAAAGCAGGGGGAACCCTGATCGGCTGCTACAGACGAAGATCCGTGCCCCTGCAATTGAAAAACCAGAGCGGAGGCGGCTAGGGCTTAGACCCTAGCTGCATTGACATTCTGACTCGCTTCATCTTCCCCACCCTCCTAATCGGTGTTCAACCTAGAGTTGACATGTGTCTATTTAAAAAATAATAATATAATATTGACTAAATAAAAAACAATGTCAATGTAAAATTTTAAAAAGAAAGAAAAGGGAATGTGTAATTCCTTCCAACCTAGAGTTGACACATGTACATTTAAAAAAAATATATTGACTAAATAAAAAGCAATGTCAGCTTTAATATAAAAATTTAAAAACAAAGATATCTTACTAAAGTTTCAAGTGAGTTGCAATGTACACATCTCCTATAAATTTAAATGATTTGCTTTAGTTAATATAACATAAAACAATAGGGATAAAACAATAGGACATATTGATTTCAGTGTTAATATTAAAAACAATTTAGAGAAATAAGAGAGTATAAATGATTTCAACAATGATATAACACAAAACAATAGGGTGCATTTATTTTAGAGATGGTACAATGAAAAATGATTTAAAGAAATTAGTTGCAATGATTTCAATAATGATATAATGCAAAACAATGCAATGCATTGATTTTAGTGACGACTAAATATATTTAGAGCAATTAGTTGCATTAATTTCAATAATGACATAATGCAAAGAATATGAATTGATTTAAGTGATGATACAATGTAATATGATTTAGCATAATCGAGTAGTTGTATTCAATTTAACAATGATATAACATAAAATAATAGGGTGCATTGATTTTAGTGATAACACTGAAAAATGAAAAATGATTCAATGCATTAATTAAGATATGAACAAAATTAATCCTCTATATTGATTTCATTATCACTATGAAAATGATTCCGTATGTTAATTAATTGAAGAAATAATATGAAAGAAATTAATCATTTATATTAATTTCAATTGTAAGATACTGCAAAAAGAAATGAATTTAGCAATAACTCAATAAAAACCAATTTCAAATCAAAGAGATAAGTTGAAGTCATATACTTTGTTTGGTTAGGTGTGATTTATCTATTAGTATTTGCACATTAATATCCTCACTTAAAGATTTGCATAGTCTCCATTTCCATAAGGTGTGTGTAAGAGAAAAGGGGAAGAAGATAGATTGAGATCAATTAATATGTACTATATGAGTTATTCAATATCTTCCTCATATCACTTCTTAATGATATGATAACATATATACATCTTAATAATTCCATTTTGTTATTTTTCAACATTTTCATCACTTAACATTGTTACTTTGTTATTATTTGAATTCATAATTATGTAGATTTCAAAGTATCAAGTTCATTTTAAACATATACATATAGATAAAGATTATCATCTAAAAATTTCACGTTCCTGCCTACAACTGGAACCATTGTAGATCCATCTTAACTTCGGATCTATCATGCGCCAAGAGGGATCAAATCCCTCAAGGTGCAAACCTTTCCTCAAGTTTTTCACTCTAAAATGAGGCTTGTACCTCGAGGGATTTGATACCTCTCTGCGCATGATATATCTGGAATTAAGATGAATCTATACTAGTATAATTGAAATGGTATGTTTTATAGATCTACAACCAAAATACATTGCTCTTCTAAGGAAAATGTTAATTTTGTATTTAGAATTTAGAATTTAGAATTTGTCTCATATAACATAATTATATAGTTAACCTTCTAAGGAAGATATTAATTTTATGTTATATAGTTCACCTTCTAAGGAAGATATTAATTTTGTATCTAACAGTGGTTCTATGTAACATAAAAGTTGGCATTTCTAAAGAAGATAAAATAGTTAGCCTTAGCCTTCTAAGGAAGATGTTAATTTTGTATCAAGAATTTTTCGCATTTCTAAAGGAGAAACTAATTTTAGAACTTGTCCAATGTAACAACATATTCATATAACCAAAATATGATATAAAAAAGGAGAACAAAAATTTCCATTGTGTACAACCACATACAGATAAAATTGAAATATTTTATGGAAAATTTTCCATTATGCCCAAGCCCAAGTACAACCACATAGACAGATGGATAAAATTAAAATATTTTAAGGAAAAATTGTAGATCTCTTAAAACTACTCTTTGTTATCAAGAGCAACATGCTGCTTTACCAGAATATTTTCATATGTAAATGATGCAGCATTGCCTCATTCTATCCTTTTCAATTGCTGTATGCAATCTAAAGATTGTGAAAATCAATTCCGCTATAAAACAAGAAAAATAACAGGTGCATAAATAAAGTGCACTGCGATTTAAATCATGTTGCAATAACATCTTTCTGAAATAATTGCAGAGCTGCATATGGTATAGAACCTATTTCAAGCAACCGGACAGTATTCAATATTAGTCAATAAAAATAAAGGAATGACCATAGAAACTGTTGAACTCTGAGCAAACAGATGTAGGGTACTTTGAAATGGACTTTGTAAGAAAAAAAAAATAGGGAAAACACTAACTAATTCATTGCATAAATTTCCATCCATTTAGAATGTGGACAGCAGCCATAACATGAAATTATATTTGAAAAAATGTCAATATTAGGTATCTTTTAGTTCCACAAAATTAACTTTCCTTATCATTCGCACCGTAGTCTGCACTCCCTGAATGGCATGTCTCAAAAACAGATGAGGCTGGATGTAAATTCCATGTGATTTTGGTGGAATGCCTAACTCTCGGACCTGGTCTGTGTTCTGTAGTGCAGCCGCACACCCCTGACCTCAAGGTATGTTTCTTCAAACAACTTGAAAAAAAAAATAAAGCACCTCACCTTCACCTTTTAGGCTATTTCCATAGAAGGGTCTCTTCCACGCAGCAGAGGTGGGGCTCCTCCCAGCCATATAGGAACACAGTTGGCAGTAAAGACTGCCAAGGGAGACAGCACAGCTGTCACGTCAAGGGCATAGCTACAGGAAATCCCCCTAACAATGACAATTTTCAACTGTCCCTTTAGCTGTCTCAAAGGATGAGCACCCATCGCTACATGGGGAGTTAGGCTGGCCCATGAACATGCCTATTCAAGAGCTGCCACGGGATGGTGGGGCACGGTGCATAAAAACGATCGTGACCAGACCCTTTAGCCTGGCAATTGGGTGGCCTCGGTAATGTAATATGGGTGGGAGATACAGTACGTTTTGATTAAATACTGCTAGGAATGTGACAGATAATGTATGGAGCCACGCGATAACAGGCCAACTATTTGGTGCATTTCTAATTTATCTTCACCGGAATTTATGATCCAATCTTTGCGGAAAGTCATTATCAAATATATTGAAATTGCAGATTTCAACTTCGAAAATCTCCATTGCACCGGATTATGCAATCAATCTCTTTTTAATCTTTTGGAGTATATGGCGCTCGTTTTTTTAATCCGTGGTATCCTGGATTTTTGGGTCTATGATTTATGATTGTTGGACATCTGTGAACCTTAACTGGAATATTCAATATTATGAGAAATTTGGTAATACTAATGTTCATGAGATAATTCCAAAAAAATGATTTGCTCCTTTTTTTAATCCGTGGTATCCTGGATTTTGGGTCTATGATTTATGATTGTTGGACATCTGTGAACCTTAACTGGAATATTCAATATTATGAGAAATTTGGTAATACTACTGTTCATGAGATAATTCCAAAAAATGATTTGCTCCTTTTTTTAATCCGTGGTATCCTGGATTTTTGGGTTTATGATTTATGATTGTTGGACATCTGTGAACCTTAACTGGAATATTCAATATTATGAGAAATTTGGTAATACTAATGTTCATGAGATAATTCCAAAATATGATTTGCTCTATGTGGATAATTCCAAAGGATAATTTTAAACAAAAATGATGTCATATATGTTGCACTCTGGAGGCCTTTCTAATTGCTTAAAATAAGGAGTGAAGAAAGCTCTAAAAATAGTTCATAAGACACAATGCTTGTTAAGGTTTTGAAAATGGAGTAGCAAACTAAGTGGACTTGATTGTTGGAAAAACCCCACAAAACACATTTGACGCAGAGAAGTCTTGGATGAGGTGACCTCCCGGAGATTCCTTGTAACCAGGTACAAACCTTGGAAGTGATGATTGATATCATGCAATTCACTTCACTAGTTTCAAACCCATTTTTCAACACTGTGAATGCAATGAATGTTAAAGAAACTACTCAATATCATGAAAAATTGGTCATTTTTGACTAATACTTATGAAACATAAACCATGCTTAATAACTTGATAACTTACATTAAGTAAATAATCTCAAAAATAATATCTCATATATTGGACTTCAGAAGTCCCCAATATCTTAAATGTTGAATTTCGGAAACCCCCATATCTCAGATGTTAAACTCCCATATCTCATTTCGAAAGCCACCATATCTCAAATGTTAGACTCAGAAGAATTTCAGAAGCCCCCATATCTCATTTCGGAAGCCCCCATATCTCAAATGTTAAACCCCCATATCTATGTTAGACTCTCAGAAGAATTTCGGAAGCCCCCATATCTCAGATGTTACTTCATAAGCCCCCTTGCTTAAAACTTTACATATTTGTTAGACTTCAGAAGCCCCCCATTGCTTAAGACTTTACACATTAATTGCTTAAAACTTTACATATTTTTTTTGGTCATTCTGATTAATGCTTAATGCTTATGAGACATAAACCATGCTTAGGATATACCAAAAATGAAGCCCCCCAATTGCTTAAAACTTTACATATTTAATATTCACCCCTGAACAGATGTCCAATCAACAAAACTCCAATCACTGTCAAGCACATGTTCCAGGGCTCAATCAAAAAGTGTATTGAAATTATCCGATAATACCAAATATGATATCTCATATATTAGGTTATTGGAAAAAAGAAATCCCGCAATTACTTAGAACATTACCTATTTAATAAGTATGGTTTTACCCCTGAACAAATGTCAAATAAACAGAGTCCAATAGCTGGCAAGCAAATACTCGGGCCTCAATTAGAGAATGAATTGAAAGTTCTTACAATACCAATAAATGTTGAATGCATTCAGAATTTTCGAAACTTTCCCTCCACGTAGACACACAGGCAGATATTAGCCGATAGAAAGTGAAATTACAAGACTGGACTGTCAGTAATATACAACAAAGAAGAAGGAAGTGAATTGCCCTTCACAATTAAGAGAAAAACTGGATAAGTAGAAATAAGAACCCATGACGGCTGAGAATAAAACAAACCTGATGCGACTAATTGGTTGACTAAAACTAGTATAAAAAATGGTATCTTATACTGTTTGTTTTCAGTTTTTCGTTGATTTGGAAGATATGTCAACAACGGTATCTCCCCAAAATGGCCGGCCATCTTACATGTGTTGAACATTTAATTTTCAAGAGTATGCAAAATAAAATATAACTCACTTGAATTGTACTACATACATTCAAGAACAACCGATCAAATGTCAACCAAATAAGTCAAACTTGAAAATCTAACAATCGATTTTAGGCAGAAACTCGAAGACTCAAAAATGAACATGTCTGGGTCATGATGAAAATAGCAATCTGCAAAGAGAAGCAATACACATGAAATGGCCTTCAAAACTGATTTTTAATGTTTCAACAAACTAACCGCTAATAGTGATGAACACTTTATTCACTCTAAATCTCAAGCTGACAGGCCTCACAACTACAAAAGAGACAAACAGAAAGATACTTGAAAAGTCAAGTTCAAGTATAATCAATAAGCCTATCAGGGTAGTATAAGTTTCTCTCCAGCATAGATGGTATCATCTGAAAACCCATTTGCAGCTTTGATTGCTTCAACTGAAACCTGCATTCATGCAAAAAATTTAGAGTCAATAAATACAATGTCATGAATTGGTTAACATATGAGATAGCAACGTTAACAGATACATCCTTTTGAGGGCAACAGGGTGTAGGAAACAACATAAAAATGATATGTTTAGAACCTAAGTTAGATCAAACTATTTACATATTCCATTCTAATTTCCAATTTTTATGTTTAGAACTTAAGTTATATCAAACTATTTACATATTCCATTCTAATTTCCAATTTTTATATTTAGAACTTAAGTTAGATCAAACTATTTACACATTCCATTCTAATTTCCAATTTTTATATTTAGAACTTAAGTTAGATCAAACTATTTACACATTCCATTCTAATTTCCAATTTTTCATAAAAATTGGACCTTTGCCGATAATTTCTCGGATCAGTTGTCAACAAAGCATTTGATTGGCTCATTATTTCCTAAAAAAACCATCTAAATGCATTTCGTTTTGGAACTTGTTAATTAAAAGAAGTTTGTAAATGCAATGTGTTGATAGCAGGTCTATCTTTACAAAATTGTTGCTCCATCTTGTAGTTCGTAGTTGTCCATTTCATATCCGGCCTCCCTTTTTACCATAATTATGGGTTCCAAGCAATCCATCCTAATTCCTATGTGAACGTTAATACTCCCAATATGGCATCGAATTTCTTGTTATCTTGAAGAATAGTTCAAATTTTAATATGCAATGCTTTGATATGCAAGTCAGCAACATCATAGAAGCAAACAAAAAGATTTTCCCTGAAGTATTATCACAAGAAGGGATTACACTTCTTGATGTCATTACTGACCCTAATTTCTTTCACATTCTTATTGATGTCGGTCATGCAACCGTTACTACAATCTTAGCTCAACAAAGCAAAAGGTATTCTTAATCATCCCATTTTATATGCCAACCAAAAAGGACTATTGCAGAAAAAAAATACTCTACTATGATGCATGAAGGCCTTGGCATGGCATACATCTTACAAACTTCCAACATTGCTTGCCAGTAGTACTATTTTAACTTTACATAAATAATGTAGCATTAATGAATATGGTCAACGAATCACTAAGGTGGCAGTGGTTGTTGTCAATCCAAGAACCCGATCTTAAAATTATATGAAGCAAGGATAAGCACATGTGGGTAAGTCTATGATGCATTGAACCATATCAGGAACCCAACAACATCAGTACTTTTGCATATGCATATCTACTTTATGTAAAGGCAGAAGCAAAATAGCTTTGAAGATGTCATCACTCAACAGATAACAAGCAAGCACCAGTGCAGTATTCATTTAAGCAGAAGAACGAACTCTTGAATAGATCACCCCATATAAGTAACTGGGGAAAACATTATGAGGGGACCTGATGCGAGATATACTATAAACAAGATTCTACAAACTTGCCTATGGTGGCCTGCGTAGTTCACAGCAAAATGCACACAACAATGTTTTACAGTAGATTGGCATATGGATGTTTTGATAAAGAACCTCTATGATAAATTATGGCCAAAGTTTTGAGTGTAGATTCCACAGAACTTTGAATCAAAAAGGCTTAGGATATTGAGACAAACTTAGTATGTATGTAATCTTTCTAGTCATAATCACAAGCTTGTATCAGGTATGAACGTAGGACATTTCGCCAAAACAAGAAATAAGAGCAAATTAGCAAAGCCAACATTAGAGAAATTAGCAACAGAGCAGTTACAATAAGAGCGTGTTCAAACTGTTTGTATGTAGTGAAGGAGAAACTTCTTGACATTGATGTCACAGAAAAGCCATCATTTTACTCACCAAGTATAACAAGCATTTAATATTTACTGAACTTGATATACGGAGATTTAGATGATAGCAACCTACCCCATACTTTCGAGATAGTCCCCAGAGAGTGTCTCCTTTAAATATCTCAATAGTTTGGTTTGATTTCTTCTTTCCACCCCCCTTCTGAAACTTCTTACCGACATCATAGGCCACACCATTTGCTGCTTTTGGCACTTCACTGGTTTTCTCCTGCTCAAATCCCAAATGCAAATTTTCTTAAATCAGGATCTAAAGCAAGACATCCAAGAGTGCTGCAAGAAGAACTTGCATTCAAATAATTGGAAAGCAATGAGCATCTATGGTGTCACCTCTGCATCTACCTTCAGGTCTTCAAAGATGTTTTCGGTAGAAGTGGTTGAGACAGCTTCCTCGGAAATAAACGATTCTTCTACAGGCTTTTTCGGCCACAGGGCCTTGAAGAGGCTCAAAGCTATTCCAGTGAAGACAACAAAGCCTGCGCTTGTTGCAACCACAGCATCCTTCTTACCGTCATCCTTGCCGCCAGATTTTCCACTTGGTTTCTTACCATCTGCCATTGTTTATTTCTACAAAAATACATATGAAGCCCTTATCAGCAAGGTTTACCTTGTGCAGTAGTCAGTAATTTTATAAATTTAAACAAATATAGCAACACAAGTATCACTGTTTTTCTCAGCAACTAATTCTAAAACTTTATTTTAAGTCTTGGAGTTTGCGAAGTCATGGATAAAAAAAAATCAATTCTGGCCAAGTTAGTTGGCTACTGCTATCAGATGAGACAGTTCGACTGAAATAATCTTTTGGATCCAACAATAAATGCAATTTTCCAATGAAAAACAGCTAAGACCGCATAGCCCAGGATATCTTTGCCACGATAACTATTATTCGGAACGGATTCTTTTGTTTGCTACAATGTTCCTACGATCGAGTACCTGTTCAACCTTAGAACCAGAGCATTCTCAACTACATAAACGGCTTTGATGAAATGGACGAAAAACGACTCTCTAGATAGTAATAAAAACGGTTTTCCATAAATATCACAAAATGACCTCACCAAAATGAGCAAAAGCAGGGTATAACCAAAACGGGCAAGAGAACGGCCTATAAGCAAAGGGATGAAACAAAGTTTCTGAACCAAAAAGATGAATGAAAGAAATAAAGGTATCGAGCAAAAACAAATAAGGAAAACGGTTTTTAGATTATTACTATCGATTATTTTTCCGATAACGATTTGAAAACATAATTACAATGCGACTTTTTCTGCTCAACACGATAAATAATAGTCTGGCTGCACGCTTCATAAGATCTTAACCCCGCGTCTCTTATTACATAGCTCAAAGCTACTAAGGGACTGAAGGTTGCACCGTATAAAATGTATCTGAGATCAAATGCAGACATGACTCCATCGACCGCAAAGACCAAACAATTTATAAGCCCAAAATCGTTTTCATCCAATAAAGAAAGCCTTACCCTGATGAAGTCCGCCCCGAACAGCCCAAAACCTTACAATTCTACGCTGAGTCCACAAAATGCAAGGCCATAGGATAATGCAGCGAATTGTTTTTCAAACCCTAGCCTGCTTCGATCAAAAGGCTTCCTGGGACTCGATCGCTAAGCAAACAGAGGCCAAACGGAGCTCGAAACGATCGTTGCGGAAGCGTGAACAAGGTTTACTGTGTATCGACCGTAATGTATTAGAGCCTTTAAGTATAATCGCGATTGAATCTGCAAGAATATTCAGAGCTTCAATGTCTTTCTGAATTTCATTTTATCCCAAAACCCTGAGGTCGCATGGTTGTTACAGCTAACATACCCCAAGCTATCCCGGGCCTCGTGCCGAGGCTTTTGTAGCCTTCAAAGGCAGGTTTGTGTTTTGGTTGGGTAAAATGATAAAAGAGAGAATCTTATTTAGTTGGGATTTTCCAATATTTCAAACTAGTAGCATATGTCCTTTTGGGATCTGTCCACGTGGCAATATTTTGGTTGGGACTGGTGCCACGTGTGAGGGTATACGGCTGTATGGTCGAAAAAGATAAGCTACGTGTCAATCACGTAGTTGTAGAGGCTAACCATGAGTCAACATTCAAATTGACACATTTGGATGCAGTTTAGGGTAAGTCTGAGTGGCAGGAGATTATTGAGGGATATGACATCGAAGCAAGGAGGCTGGATGCGACTTGCGTGGACACTTTTGGTTAGGTGGAAGTAGTTGGTATGAGGGTTGGGCCAACTTGGTACTAATTTGAGAAGAGGGGCACTCACTGGTGGACCTTTCCCACTTAGAAGAAAAACAAATGCAAGTGATTATAAATTTCTAAAATAATGAGGAATTTATTGGATTATAAGAGTTATATATGAGTTGGCACAACACAATAATGGTTTTGATGAATAATAATGTTGTTGGTTGCACTCTCTCCTAAATGGGGGTAAGGTGTGTTAGGCATGTTGTCATAAGTGGAAGCTAGTAACATTAAAGATATTGAGCATGACAAATGTTAGAAAGATTAATGGAAAATTTATGTGTAATGAAAGAGAACATGCATTGATTATTTAAACAATCGACTTCTAGGTATGTTGCATCTCACAAGGGTCAGTGAGTCTCATCTTGGTAAGCAAGTAGGTTTCATGGACATGTTGACCTTGCCACATCATCATCTTAGTAATCAGGCAAGTGTTGTTGATCTTGATTTTTTAATTGGTGCAAGTATGGCTTATGCAGTGAAGTTTCTTTATACTAGTAAAGGTAAGGCACCTACCTTGGGTGTTGCCCATATATTTGTGTTGTAGAGTCTTTATGTTGTTGAATGTTATTGTGTCGTGTAATGCATATTTGCTAAGTATAAAAGTATTGTTGCAATGCTTTAAGGCCATGGTTGGACGTGTGCCTAGTGTTGGTTTAATTTGGTTATAATCTAACATATTGTAGCTTAAGGCATAATTATAGGCACACTTTAAGTGAAGAGGCAGAGTTTGGTTGTAGTAGGCATAGGCTGGCCAAGCCCCTGCTGTCGAGGCAAGGCAATATTGTACGACCTCAGGTGTCGAAATAAAGTTGGGCAAACCCAAGTTTACAAAGAAAATATTGGGCAAACTGTAGGTCAGTGACGGCTTATTTCGGAGCAAAATCAAACACTCTTCGATACTTTCTGGAGGAAAGATGGTATTGGAGCACACTCTTCACCACTTTCTGAAGGAAAGGTTGGTTCAATGCAAATAGAGAAGACTTTGGGTGCTCTTCACCATGACTTGGAAGGAAGAAACATGCTTCAGTGACAAGTTGGATAGGTGAACAAGAGAAAACCTTAAGACTAGCATTGCAAACTTAGTGCCTTGGCGCAACAGACAAACAAGGTAGTTCATATGCACAGAACGGTGAGTTCTCTTATTATTTTAGGAACGTTGGGTAGCATTGTAGGCTTGAGGTAACAAGGTGAACCAAGTCTTTGAAACTTGGGCATATTTTTTAGATGTGCCAAAAGGGTTGACCCATTTATAGAGTATGACATGGAAAGCACAAAGAAAGAGTCATGGATGATCAAAATGGAAGTTGTGGCCATGGGCTTGGAACATTGGGATCAAAAGATTTGTGAGTTGTATCAGGCACGTGTGACGAAGTTAGAGTAGACTAGTGTGTGGACTGAAGCTTGGGTTCAAAAGTTGGAAACTTTGACAAATCGGGTAGAGACTTGGTTGCAACCTAAATTGAGATTGTTTAGAAGTGTAATATCCCCGCTATAATCCATGGTTTAATTAATGCTTAAGGTATATATAATGTGTGGCTATGACCAAGCGATGTATATGCAAATTGTATTTCTAAGTTTTAATAATAAAATGTGATGCCAACTGTTATGGGATATGGATAGAGATGGGCGCTAAATTAATCCACAAGCGAGGGGATGGTCTAAGAGAATGTTTAATAGAGGGGTCCAAGGGGGGAATTACCTGTATCTATTAATTCAGCCCACATTCCTAAATTTTATTATCATTATGTATTAAACTTTAATTTTTGATTGAGTGTCCCCAAAGCCAATCATTAAATGCATGTAAGAGGGTGGGTGTGAGAAGTCGTATCTCATAGTTATTGGGAGCATGGGGGTTGAGTACAATCATCTTGGGGAAATGTGTGAGTCAAACAAGCAAGCCAAAGGGAGGAAATTTGTATGGGTAATTACAACAGTTTTGGATAGTCAAGTTTTTGCATGAACAACAAGCAGAGAGTAGAAAAGAAGAGCTTGGAGCTGGAGCAACCATGGAGGGTGAATTTTGGGGCATGTTGGAGTATATTTGGAGTTGAAGATTGGAGAGTCAGGTTGACAGGCCTGAGGAGTGAACTCCTATGTGAGTTGCACTATAACAACAAATGCGTGTTGTTGTTTGTTGGTAGTTTCCTGGCAGTGAGTCCCTTAGAGTTCCCAGCAAAGATATTTCTAGTTAACTTTGCCAAAGAGACCCTAATAAACAAATGGGATACCCTAGGGATTGAGATTGGTGAAGGGGTACATTCCTTAGGTTGGGCAGGTCAAGAGGAAGAGAGCATGTGGAAACTTGGGATAGGTGTAGGAGAATACCAATGGGTTGTGGGATTTATGAGTTGTGAGTGGACAGTGAGAGACCACCCTCTTTTGTGGATTGCTAGTCCCAGTTCGAGGGTGACTTATTGTTGAGATTTGGAATAGCAAGTCTATGTTTGGGTGGAATGTCCATCCCAAGCAGCTAGTTGCATAACTATTTTAAAAAGATAAGTGTTTTATTTGTTTTTTGTCTTGCATTATGTGTTTTAATTGTTGTGCATAAACTATGTGTATGAGACTGATCTACATGTTGCTATAATGAATTATTAGTTACATTCATGTGTGATTTTAGTATGTTGTAGATGCATTTAATCAATGGTATCATAATAGTTAAATTTGGTTGTAATTCACAGCCGATAAGCTACAGGAAATCAGTTAACATGAAATTTTGATTTTTATGAGTGTTTCCACACGTAATGGACCTCAGTTGGGATGGGAAAAGTTACATTATGGTATCATAGCTTATGTTTCAACCGCTAGACCCATATGGGCCAAGAACCAGTGTGAAATTGTGTAAAATTCATTGTTACAGATTTCAGTTTGTGTGAATTTGGGGAAAAGCGGTGAAAAATTAGAGAGAAATCCCCAAATTCCTGAGCAAAATTTGAGTTTAAATGGCTTAGAACTATCTAAGATGTTTAATGGAGTGAATTTGCAGAGTTGCAAAGTTAAAATTCGACTTGGAAGGTCAAAAATTGTGTTTTAATAACCGTTGTAGAATTGGGCAGAGTTCGATGAATCGACAGTTGAGATCGTGTCTGATTTCGAGATCAACAACCTAGATTCATTTTAATAAATTTAAAAACTTATATGGTTTTCAGAGTTTGGAAAGGTCTAGTAGATCAATAATCGAGATTCATTTTCGATAGTTGGGAAAATGAGACAAAGTGATGGTTTGGATTCATTTTCGGTTGTTGGGAAGTTGGAGTCGATCGACGATTAGGATTTGCTTTCAAAGCTTGGAAAACTGAGCAAATCGACGGTCGAGACTCGTCGGCATAGTTGGGTGAAGTCTAATGGATCAACAGTCAAGATCATTTTGGATGGTAGATCGATGGATGAAATTCATCGGGAGTTTGGTCGAAAATTTCTAAGTGTTGGAGTTGGCTAAGAGAAATTGTCGATGATCAATGGTTAGGTCGGTCAAATTGGTGAAGTGTTTTAGTCGCCAATGGAAATCGCCAGCGACCGATGGTTGGGTGTTGGTTGATTTGGCAAAGTGTTTCGATCGAGCAAGAGAAACTGTTGATTGTTGATGGCCAATGGTCAGGTGTCGGCCGATTTGACGAGGTGTTTGGGTCATCCAAGGTAAATTGTTGATGGTCGATGAAAGTAAAGAGGAGGGTGACATGCCATGTCATCCAAGTTGATGGCTTGGGATGACTTGTCATGCTACGTCAGCATAGTTTCCACGTCAACCAAGAGATGGTCGATGGTCGATGATTGGGTTAGTCGAATGGTAAGGAGTTTCATCTGCCAACGAAAATCGCCAATGGATGATGGTCGATGGTCGGGTTGGTCGGTTTAGCGATGGCTTGCAAATCAATTGTCAAAGGAAAGGGCTGATGGTCGATGGTCGGGTTGGTCGGTTTAGCGATGGCTTGCAAATCAATTGTCAAAGGAAAGGGCTGATGGTCGACAGTTGGGTCGATAGTTTTGGAAAAGTGTTGTGTGCATCCAAAGGAAAACGTCGATCACCTATCATTGATAGAGTTCAGATCAACAACTAAGATTTCACTAGATTTGAGATCGATGGCTCGGATTTAAAGACTATTGTAACAGTAAAATAATCAGTTTTCTAGAAATAGTTTTTTAGGGTCATAAACTTGCAGGACGATTTTAAGGCCCTAAACGACGTTTTTAGGAAATCAAAACCCACAAAAACATAGTGAACCGCCTATGATATACTTTGCCTTTGAACCTTAAATAAAATTCAGAGAGACCTTTCCAATGAGCTACTCTAGGCGCAAAACAGAGCTTGTATGAGAAAGTTACAGTTGAAACAATTAAGGTAAAATTTTGGCACCAATGTAATCCCAGAGGGCATAACTCCTTGCTTAGAAATCCGTTTGAGGCATAGGAGTAGTTTATGGAAATTTTGTGAACCATAGAAAACAACTATGAAGCCAGATTTGGAATCTAGGTATATAAAATGTGCAGGAAGAAAATGAAGACACTTGTAGCATATAAGGACAAATTGGGAAAAATAGTCTAAACTTCTTCGGACCATAACTTTCAGCCTAGAGCTCAGATTTGAGCAAACAAATAGTCGTTGGAAAGGTCTTGAGGAGGAGAAGACATATGTCCACCTAGAATTTTGAATTGGGTGTTAAAATTTTATCAACAAGTAATAAAGTAAATTTTGTAGTAGTAAGTGAGTTAAAATTGCAGCTTGTGAATGTCATAACTTTTCGCTCAGAACTCAGAATGAGGCATGAATATAGGCATTGGAGAGTTGTTTCAGAGAGAAATGTATATAAGGGAATCAAATTATGACAGAGTACATTGTTTCCTTTATAATTGGGACAAAGAATAACTTGTATTCTAATTAATGAAATGTTTTATAGTATGCATGTTCTAACAATAATTATTACATACACATTTCTTGCAGAATTAGACGTACATGAAAAATACTTTGGTTCTTATATAAGGACCGTAGTTATGGCAGATGCACAAAGGTCTTACATCTATGATGAAGAAATCAGGGGTCTGCATGTCAACATGGGTAATGCTGAGATAGAGTCTAATGGAAGAAGAGGTAGGCAAGAGCATGTAACTATGAGAAATCTGCATAGAGAAGTGCAAAGCTATAAGGATGATAATGAAATGATTATGAAGGCTTGGGAAGAGACACTTTAGAGTCTGAATATGTTGCATAAGTGGGTTAACAAAGACTCTAGCACCAAGCAAGAAGCTAGTGCTAGACAAGTGACAACATCCAGATCCCATAGCAGAAAGGATGATCATGGGAATGATAGACAGTCAAGAAGTATGAGTAGGCACCATCATTCTCCAAGGAAATCCACTAAGAGAACTCGTGCAAGTTCAGGTTCAGGGAGTATCCCAAGTGTTTCTTATAACATGAGGTAAAGGAGAAGGCTCAAGGCATACATCTTGCAATGTGAACTCATGAAAATCAAGCCACCAACTTTCAATGGTGAGCACAAGAAAGGAGAAGAGGCTGAGGCCTGGATGTTAGAATGAAGAAATATTTCCAGCTGCATGATTACCCCTCAAGGGTAGAAGCTAGAATTGCAACCTACCACTTGCAAGAAAAGGAAACCATGTGGTGGGATCAACTTAAGAAAGCCAAGAACCTTGATGAGAAGAGGATATCATGGAGGGAGTTCAAAGGATATTTCCAAGAGAAATATGTGTCCATGCATTATTATGAGAGGAAGATGAAAGAGTTCTTCGAACTCAAGTTGGGAAGAATGACAATGGATGAATATGAGAAGAATATTTTTGAATTGTTGAAGTATGTAGACTTCATAAAGGATGAGAAATTCAAAGTCCAAAGGTTTTTAAGTGGGTTACCCTCTTTCTACAGTGAAAAAATACAATATGATAACCCTGTGACTTTGGAAGAAGCCATAAGGAGAGAAAAACATCTTTATGGACAAAGCAAAGGAAGGGTAGTTTTCCAAAAAGATTGGAATGACAATATGAAGGGTAAAAAGGATCAAAGGTAGAAAGATTTTAAGCTACCCTTTTTCAAGAACAACTCCCAAGAAAATCAACAAGGTCAGTCAACCGAAAATGAGCACAAGACTGCATTTTCATTTGGGAAAAGGCTAAGGCAACAACATGTACAATATTGGGGATGTGAGGGAAATCAATTATATAGGGACTTCCCTCACAAAGGAGAAATAATGAGGATTGTCCACAACATTCATGAGGCTAAAATAGTTGAATACATGGGAGGAAACATGCCAAGGATATATGCAGCCTTGGACAACAAGCAAACATAATATCAATCCCCCATGATTGAAGTGGAAGGCAAGATTGATAACTAACCCATAGTAATTTTAATTGATTCTAGAGCTAGCCATAGTTACATAAACTCTCACATTGTTGAAATATTTCACTTCAAAAGGAGTAAGCATAATAAATCTTGGTTAGTTTCGTTAGCCACTAGAGCTAAGAGGAAGATCAATGAGTTAGTTAAAGATTGTCCAAGATACATGAATGGACTCAGCACAAAGGTAGATGTGAACATTGTACCATTAGGTTCATATGATTGTCCAATTAGCATGGATTGGTTGGAAAAACACTATGTTGTCCTAGATTGTTACAACAAGACAATCAGATGTCTTGATGAAGAAGGGAAACAAGGTAAGGTTCGATGCATTCTAAGAGTTGTAACTATTATAGATATTTCACCTATGCAATCGAAAAAGATTTTCAAGAAGGGATGTCAAATGTTTATAGCTTGTATGGAAGAGGCAACCAAAGATAAAGTGACAAGCATTGAAGACCATCCGATCTTTAGGGATTTTGAAGATGTTTTTAGGGAAATCCAAGGATTTCCACCAAAAAGAGACATTGATTTCTCTGTCGATTTGGTGCCAAGAGCTACGCCAATGTCCAAGACACCTTACAGAATGAGCACAACAAAGTTGAAGGAGTTGTAGATGCATCTTGAAGAGATATTAAAGAAGGGGTATATATTCCCAAGTGTGTCACCTTGGGGTTCCCTAGTTCTTTTTGTGAAGAAGAAATATGGAACCTTAAGGCTGTGTATTGATTTCAAACAACTAAATAAGGTCGCCAAAAAGAACAAATATCCCTTGCCAAGGATTGATGACTTATTTGATTAGTTGAATGGTGCAATAATCTTTTCCAAGATTGACTTGAGATCAGGTTATCATCAAGTGAGGATAAAGGAAGAAGATATCAACAAGACAACATTTAGGACAAGATACAAACATTATGAATTCACAATAGTGCCATTTGGGATATTAAATGCCCCAACAGTTTTTATATGTCTGATGAATGGAGTGTGAATGGAGTGTTCAAGGAATACCTGGACAAGTTTATAATTGTGTTCTTGGATGATATACTCATCTACTCAAAGACGTAGGAGGAACATGAGCAATATTTAAGAATGGTGCTAAAAGTTTTAAAAGAGCATAAGTTGTATGCTAAGCTAAGTAAGTGCATCTTTAATCAAAAGAATATTCACTACTTGGGACATATTATTTTAGCAGATGGGATAGAAGTTGATCCTGAAAAGATAGAGGCCATTAAAGGATGGCCAACGTCAAAGAATGTGAGAGAGGTTAGATCATTCATGGGTTTTGTTGGTTATACTGAAGATTCATAAAGGTATTCTCAAAGATTGCAAGCCCAATCACTTATTTGGAAAAGAAGGGAGTGGAATTTGAATGGACTCAAAAGTGTGAAGAGATTTTTCAGTAGCTGGAAGACATATTGACAAGTGAGACAATATTGAAGATTGTAGATTCGGATGAAGATTTTGTTGTGTGCACTAATGCATGCAAATAAGGTCTTAGTGGAGTTCTCACACAAAAATATTGTGTGGTATGCTATGAGTCCAGAAAATTAAAAGAGCATGAGAGGAATTATGTTACCCATGACCTAGAATTAGCAATAATTGTACATTCATTAAAAATGTGGAAACATTACCTCATGGGGAGGAACTTTGAGATAAGGACAAACCACTGTGGTTTAAAACATTTGGTTGGACAACCAATATTAAATCTTAGACAAACTAGATGGCTTGAATTTATTAGTGAATATATGACTTTGAAATTAAGCATATAAAAGGAAAGGAAAATCAAGTGGTTGATGCACTCCATAGGAGAGCTCTTCAGATGGATATTGCATCCATCAACATGTACAAGACTAATATGAAAGATAAAATTATTGCAACAACAAATTCAGATCAAGAATATTTAAAAATAAAATAAACATTACAACAAGCTGATTTGTAGCAAAAATTTAAATATTATGAGCTGCAAGAATATGGAATTCTTATGTATAGAGGCAAAGTATATGTGTCGAATTCCAATGCATTGGGAAATATAGTGATGAGGGAAATGCACAATGTGTCATATGTTGGGCACCCGGGATACCATAAAACAATTGTAAATGTGAGAAGCCAATAATTTTGGCCAAGAATCACTACAACAAATCCTTGTGATTTGCTCCCTTTTTTGCTTCCAAAGATTGTTTTAGTGTATTTTTCTCCATTTTTTTGAAAAAGTCAGCGCTATTTATCGGGGTGGCGCTATTTATAGGGGCTTTGAGGATTATGGGATTTAGGGATTTGGGGTATAGAGATTAAGGGTTAAGGGATTAGGGGTTAGGATTTAATGGATTAAGGGTCAAGAGCTAAGGGATTTGGTGCTTATGGGTTAGGTAGTTTAATGGTTAATGGCTTAGGGATTATGGGTTAGGGGATTAATGTTTAAGTGCTTAGGGCATAGGGGTTTATGGATTAAGGTTTAAGTGTCTAAGGGTTGATGGCTTAGGGGTTTGGGGATTTAGGGATTTTGTGTTAAGGGATTAATGATTAACTAAGTTTGAGGGCTTAAGGGTTTAGGGATTAAGGCTTAAGGCTTTAAGGGTCAATGGATTAGGGGTTATGGGATTTAGGGCTTTGTCAAAACTCTCTTGAAATTTCATGGAAGGTCTTCCAACACGCCCATCACCAATGTCATCCATCGATGCCGCATGATGATTAGTGAATGGGGCCAACATTGAAATTTCTTCAAATTGTTCTTGTATGTGTTGAAATTTGGCATGGTTAGACTATACACATGCCTTGATGGTATGCGAGGGTTTCAAGACTCAAGGATGCCCAATGTCCCCACATAATCTTTGAGATCGTCCATGTTTGCATCAACGTTCATCATGCAGTCTCATTGTCATCATTCATCATTCACATCTACAGAATGTTTGTCGAAACTCTCTTGAAATTTCATGGAAAATCTTCCAACACGCCCATCACCAATCTCATCCACCAATGCCACACGGTGAGCAGTGAATGGGGCCAATGTTGAAATTTATTCAAAATGTTCATGCATGTGTTGAAATTTGACATGGTTAGACTAGACACATGCCTTGACGGTATGTGAGGGTCTCAAGATTGAAGGATATTTCTTGGTGTCCTCACATAATCTTTGAGATCACCCACGTTTGCCTCAAAGTTTATCATGTAGTCTCATTGTCATTAGTCATCATAATTCCCATCTATAGAATCTTTATCGAAACTCTCTCGAAATGTCATGGAATGTCTTTGACCAACACGCCCATCACCAATGTCATCCATCGACTTCGCACGGTGACCAGTGAATGGGGTGAACATTGAAATTTCTTCAAACTATGCATGTATGCATTGAAATTTGACACGGTTAGAGTAGACACATGCCTTGACGATATGCGAGGGTTTCAAGACTCAAGGATTCATGATGTACTTGTATAATCTTTGAGATCGTCCACATTTGCATCAATGTTCATCATGTAGTCTCATTGTCATCATTCCTCTTTCCCATCTATACAATCTTTGTCGAAACTCTCTTGAAATGGCATGGAACTTCTTCCAACACACCCATCACCAATGTCATCCACTGATGCCGCATGGTGAGCAATGAATGGCACCAACATTGAAATTTATTCAAACTGTGCATGTATGCGTTGAAATTTGACATGGTTAGATGAGACACATGCCTTGATGATATGCAAGGGTTTCAAGAAGCAAGGATGCATGACTTCCCCGCATAATCTTTGACATCCTCCATGTTTGCATGAACCTTCATTATGCGGTCTCATTTTCATCATGCGTCATTCCCATCTACAAAATCTTGGTCAAAACTCTCCTGAAATGTCATGGAGTGTCTTCCAACATGCCCATCTGGAATGTCATCAAACGACCCGACACTGTGAGCAGTGAATGGGGCCAACGTTGAAATTTCTTCAAAATGTGACTGTATGCGTTGAAATTTTACATGGTTAGACTAGGTGAATGCATTGATGGTATGGGAGGGTTTTAAGACTCAGTGAAATCATTGAGATTGAATATGCATGTTTTGATATGAAATAAGAAACTAAAATTGAGCTTTAATTTATTAAATTTTCACCTAATTCTAGGTGATTAAAATCTTTTATTTTGTTTAATTATTTTATGTTTAGTTCTTAATAAAACATAATAAAAAATTATGCCCAACATTAAAATGTAAACAATATAAAAATAACAAAGTTAACAAAGTTGCTTATTCAAATCATTGTGAGATACGTGCATTAATATTTTATTAACTTCTGTGTCTTCATGAACATACGTTGATACAAAATGAATGGAAGAAGCATCCAAGTAATCCTATTTCTTTTCTGCCAACAATTCATACCATATCTTGAACACTTTAAGGATATTGCAATAGGTAATTTTTATTGACACAAATAATACTGAACCATTTCAATTTTAGGCCATAAGAATCATCATTTTTTAAACATGGATTACAAATAATTTTGAAAATTTAGAAGTCTTGGTCATTAACATCATTGCCTACAACAATGTCATCTAGTGTATCATTGTCAATGTTCATATGATCTTTCAAGTAGTTAATATTATCATCATCCTCATATTGACCTGTATCATCTTCATCATCATTGAAATTTGATTGTAGACCATCCATATTGTTACCAGATGTATTTGGATCATCATTTTCTATACCATCCATATTGTTGTCTTCCATAACATCATTTAACTCTGGATTGTTGTCTTCTTTTGCCTGAAGACAACCATCTTCAACATCATCATGGATTTCAATTTATTCGATGTTGTCTAATCCCTCTCTAATTTTGTTGGCCATCATTTTTTTTCTCAGTATCCACTAATGCATCGTCAAACACATGCCTTAATCTTGGATAATAATGTATGACAAACATCCATTTCGGGTCCAAAATATCTTCATAGAAAAATAATTGCACATGAACGAGTACATACATATATTAGACGTATGTTATAACAATTTTATTGATTAATAAACACATGTATATATTCACAATAAACAATGTATTAATAGATTATTGATCACTATCGCTTCTTGTTTGAGTTAGAGAAATACCTACTCACAATGAATTGGTAGAACATAAGGCTCCTTTTCCTCAAGTAGGAACCTTAATGAATCTATAAGAAAACAATCCAATGTGGGTATCATGTCTTCGTGTCCTCTCAAATGCTTCATACCATCTACACTTAAAAATATAACATTTAAAAGAGAGGTAATCCAACTCAATAATTTCTTGTGTTTTCCCAACATATTGTATATTTACTTCAATAATATTCTTATGTTTTGGGCTTGATCGACTAGATTGCTTGAAGTCAACCATGATGCCACAATCAAAGGATCGTCTCTTTACATCTACATGATAATGTCGACCATATGCCCACATTGCTGGATATTTCCTTTCCTGTGAAAGACGATTTATTTCGGCTAAAACAAATATAATCATGAATATTAAAATAGTTAATAGTGTCAAAACTGTAAGGAAACAACATTTTGTAAAATTCCAACTGTACCTTTCTTTCACATCCTCTAGACATGTTGATTTCATCTTCTGTTATGTTTGAATCTATACCTACATCTTCTATTTGATTTTGAATTTGTTCAGTAACCCATTCTAGTGTGCAATCTTTTCCCCATTCCCCTTGTAGATAAGTAGGAAATGGGGTATTCCTTGGCTTTGATCTTTTAAATTGTCTCCTTGCTTCTAACACTTTTTCTCTCTTTTTATCATACAAATCAATCCATTTGTTCATAAAGTCCATGTGGTACATAATGAACTTGTCGAGTATAACACATTTGTCTATACCTATTACATGTCAACATGTTTATTTCAAACTCCAAAGGCCATTTTGTTACTTTGACAAATAAATTACAGAATAAATTAATGATTGCAATAAAAAAAACCACAATGATAAAGAGTTTACTTACTAATTTCTAATTGAACACTATTAGATTGTGGTTTTTCTCCATCAATAATATCTTATGCTCGTTCTTCATCCCAGAAGCGTGGCCCATCTTCAAAATCCTTACTAAGGAATTCACATAGGAAGAAAAATGCTTCATTCAATACATATCCTTCAACCATGCAACCCTCTGGATGTGCCTTTTGCCGAACATATATTTTTAGAGTTTTTGTATACCTCTCAAAGAAAAACATCCACCTCATTCATATGACACCCGACAATTCAATGTCATCAACTAGGTGTATAAGTAAATGGATTTGTAGGTCCATGAAACTTGCAGGGAGCTCCTTCTCAAATACACATACAATTTCTGCAATTTCCTTCTTCCATTTTGGCACTTCACATTCATGGATCTCCTTGGATGTCACCCACCTAATATAAGAACAATAAATTAGTATGAATCTTTGGGAAAAAA
>ML797254.1:0-53046 GCA_009831015.1 Picea engelmannii | reverse complement strand
GCTTAGGATATACCAAAAATGAAGCCCCCCAATTGCTTAAAACTTTACATATTTAATATTCACCCCTGAACAGATGTCCAATCAACAAAACTCCAATCACTGTCAAGCACATGTTCCAGGGCTCAATCAAAAAGTGTATTGAAATTATCCGATAATACCAAATATGATATCTCATATATTAGGTTATTGGAAAAAAGAAATCCCGCAATTACTTAGAACATTACCTATTTAATAAGTATGGTTTTACCCCTGAACAAATGTCAAATAAACAGAGTCCAATAGCTGGCAAGCAAATACTCGGGCCTCAATTAGAGAATGAATTGAAAGTTCTTACAATACCAATAAATGTTGAATGCATTCAGAATTTTCGAAACTTTCCCTCCACGTAGACACACAGGCAGATATTAGCCGATAGAAAGTGAAATTACAAGACTGGACTGTCAGTAATATACAACAAAGAAGAAGGAAGTGAATTGCCCTTCACAATTAAGAGAAAAACTGGATAAGTAGAAATAAGAACCCATGACGGCTGAGAATAAAACAAACCTGATGCGACTAATTGGTTGACTAAAACTAGTATAAAAAATGGTATCTTATACTGTTTGTTTTCAGTTTTTCGTTGATTTGGAAGATATGTCAACAACGGTATCTCCCCAAAATGGCCGGCCATCTTACATGTGTTGAACATTTAATTTTCAAGAGTATGCAAAATAAAATATAACTCACTTGAATTGTACTACATACATTCAAGAACAACCGATCAAATGTCAACCAAATAAGTCAAACTTGAAAATCTAACAATCGATTTTAGGCAGAAACTCGAAGACTCAAAAATGAACATGTCTGGGTCATGATGAAAATAGCAATCTGCAAAGAGAAGCAATACACATGAAATGGCCTTCAAAACTGATTTTTAATGTTTCAACAAACTAACCGCTAATAGTGATGAACACTTTATTCACTCTAAATCTCAAGCTGACAGGCCTCACAACTACAAAAGAGACAAACAGAAAGATACTTGAAAAGTCAAGTTCAAGTATAATCAATAAGCCTATCAGGGTAGTATAAGTTTCTCTCCAGCATAGATGGTATCATCTGAAAACCCATTTGCAGCTTTGATTGCTTCAACTGAAACCTGCATTCATGCAAAAAATTTAGAGTCAATAAATACAATGTCATGAATTGGTTAACATATGAGATAGCAACGTTAACAGATACATCCTTTTGAGGGCAACAGGGTGTAGGAAACAACATAAAAATGATATGTTTAGAACCTAAGTTAGATCAAACTATTTACATATTCCATTCTAATTTCCAATTTTTATGTTTAGAACTTAAGTTATATCAAACTATTTACATATTCCATTCTAATTTCCAATTTTTATATTTAGAACTTAAGTTAGATCAAACTATTTACACATTCCATTCTAATTTCCAATTTTTATATTTAGAACTTAAGTTAGATCAAACTATTTACACATTCCATTCTAATTTCCAATTTTTCATAAAAATTGGACCTTTGCCGATAATTTCTCGGATCAGTTGTCAACAAAGCATTTGATTGGCTCATTATTTCCTAAAAAAACCATCTAAATGCATTTCGTTTTGGAACTTGTTAATTAAAAGAAGTTTGTAAATGCAATGTGTTGATAGCAGGTCTATCTTTACAAAATTGTTGCTCCATCTTGTAGTTCGTAGTTGTCCATTTCATATCCGGCCTCCCTTTTTACCATAATTATGGGTTCCAAGCAATCCATCCTAATTCCTATGTGAACGTTAATACTCCCAATATGGCATCGAATTTCTTGTTATCTTGAAGAATAGTTCAAATTTTAATATGCAATGCTTTGATATGCAAGTCAGCAACATCATAGAAGCAAACAAAAAGATTTTCCCTGAAGTATTATCACAAGAAGGGATTACACTTCTTGATGTCATTACTGACCCTAATTTCTTTCACATTCTTATTGATGTCGGTCATGCAACCGTTACTACAATCTTAGCTCAACAAAGCAAAAGGTATTCTTAATCATCCCATTTTATATGCCAACCAAAAAGGACTATTGCAGAAAAAAAATACTCTACTATGATGCATGAAGGCCTTGGCATGGCATACATCTTACAAACTTCCAACATTGCTTGCCAGTAGTACTATTTTAACTTTACATAAATAATGTAGCATTAATGAATATGGTCAACGAATCACTAAGGTGGCAGTGGTTGTTGTCAATCCAAGAACCCGATCTTAAAATTATATGAAGCAAGGATAAGCACATGTGGGTAAGTCTATGATGCATTGAACCATATCAGGAACCCAACAACATCAGTACTTTTGCATATGCATATCTACTTTATGTAAAGGCAGAAGCAAAATAGCTTTGAAGATGTCATCACTCAACAGATAACAAGCAAGCACCAGTGCAGTATTCATTTAAGCAGAAGAACGAACTCTTGAATAGATCACCCCATATAAGTAACTGGGGAAAACATTATGAGGGGACCTGATGCGAGATATACTATAAACAAGATTCTACAAACTTGCCTATGGTGGCCTGCGTAGTTCACAGCAAAATGCACACAACAATGTTTTACAGTAGATTGGCATATGGATGTTTTGATAAAGAACCTCTATGATAAATTATGGCCAAAGTTTTGAGTGTAGATTCCACAGAACTTTGAATCAAAAAGGCTTAGGATATTGAGACAAACTTAGTATGTATGTAATCTTTCTAGTCATAATCACAAGCTTGTATCAGGTATGAACGTAGGACATTTCGCCAAAACAAGAAATAAGAGCAAATTAGCAAAGCCAACATTAGAGAAATTAGCAACAGAGCAGTTACAATAAGAGCGTGTTCAAACTGTTTGTATGTAGTGAAGGAGAAACTTCTTGACATTGATGTCACAGAAAAGCCATCATTTTACTCACCAAGTATAACAAGCATTTAATATTTACTGAACTTGATATACGGAGATTTAGATGATAGCAACCTACCCCATACTTTCGAGATAGTCCCCAGAGAGTGTCTCCTTTAAATATCTCAATAGTTTGGTTTGATTTCTTCTTTCCACCCCCCTTCTGAAACTTCTTACCGACATCATAGGCCACACCATTTGCTGCTTTTGGCACTTCACTGGTTTTCTCCTGCTCAAATCCCAAATGCAAATTTTCTTAAATCAGGATCTAAAGCAAGACATCCAAGAGTGCTGCAAGAAGAACTTGCATTCAAATAATTGGAAAGCAATGAGCATCTATGGTGTCACCTCTGCATCTACCTTCAGGTCTTCAAAGATGTTTTCGGTAGAAGTGGTTGAGACAGCTTCCTCGGAAATAAACGATTCTTCTACAGGCTTTTTCGGCCACAGGGCCTTGAAGAGGCTCAAAGCTATTCCAGTGAAGACAACAAAGCCTGCGCTTGTTGCAACCACAGCATCCTTCTTACCGTCATCCTTGCCGCCAGATTTTCCACTTGGTTTCTTACCATCTGCCATTGTTTATTTCTACAAAAATACATATGAAGCCCTTATCAGCAAGGTTTACCTTGTGCAGTAGTCAGTAATTTTATAAATTTAAACAAATATAGCAACACAAGTATCACTGTTTTTCTCAGCAACTAATTCTAAAACTTTATTTTAAGTCTTGGAGTTTGCGAAGTCATGGATAAAAAAAAATCAATTCTGGCCAAGTTAGTTGGCTACTGCTATCAGATGAGACAGTTCGACTGAAATAATCTTTTGGATCCAACAATAAATGCAATTTTCCAATGAAAAACAGCTAAGACCGCATAGCCCAGGATATCTTTGCCACGATAACTATTATTCGGAACGGATTCTTTTGTTTGCTACAATGTTCCTACGATCGAGTACCTGTTCAACCTTAGAACCAGAGCATTCTCAACTACATAAACGGCTTTGATGAAATGGACGAAAAACGACTCTCTAGATAGTAATAAAAACGGTTTTCCATAAATATCACAAAATGACCTCACCAAAATGAGCAAAAGCAGGGTATAACCAAAACGGGCAAGAGAACGGCCTATAAGCAAAGGGATGAAACAAAGTTTCTGAACCAAAAAGATGAATGAAAGAAATAAAGGTATCGAGCAAAAACAAATAAGGAAAACGGTTTTTAGATTATTACTATCGATTATTTTTCCGATAACGATTTGAAAACATAATTACAATGCGACTTTTTCTGCTCAACACGATAAATAATAGTCTGGCTGCACGCTTCATAAGATCTTAACCCCGCGTCTCTTATTACATAGCTCAAAGCTACTAAGGGACTGAAGGTTGCACCGTATAAAATGTATCTGAGATCAAATGCAGACATGACTCCATCGACCGCAAAGACCAAACAATTTATAAGCCCAAAATCGTTTTCATCCAATAAAGAAAGCCTTACCCTGATGAAGTCCGCCCCGAACAGCCCAAAACCTTACAATTCTACGCTGAGTCCACAAAATGCAAGGCCATAGGATAATGCAGCGAATTGTTTTTCAAACCCTAGCCTGCTTCGATCAAAAGGCTTCCTGGGACTCGATCGCTAAGCAAACAGAGGCCAAACGGAGCTCGAAACGATCGTTGCGGAAGCGTGAACAAGGTTTACTGTGTATCGACCGTAATGTATTAGAGCCTTTAAGTATAATCGCGATTGAATCTGCAAGAATATTCAGAGCTTCAATGTCTTTCTGAATTTCATTTTATCCCAAAACCCTGAGGTCGCATGGTTGTTACAGCTAACATACCCCAAGCTATCCCGGGCCTCGTGCCGAGGCTTTTGTAGCCTTCAAAGGCAGGTTTGTGTTTTGGTTGGGTAAAATGATAAAAGAGAGAATCTTATTTAGTTGGGATTTTCCAATATTTCAAACTAGTAGCATATGTCCTTTTGGGATCTGTCCACGTGGCAATATTTTGGTTGGGACTGGTGCCACGTGTGAGGGTATACGGCTGTATGGTCGAAAAAGATAAGCTACGTGTCAATCACGTAGTTGTAGAGGCTAACCATGAGTCAACATTCAAATTGACACATTTGGATGCAGTTTAGGGTAAGTCTGAGTGGCAGGAGATTATTGAGGGATATGACATCGAAGCAAGGAGGCTGGATGCGACTTGCGTGGACACTTTTGGTTAGGTGGAAGTAGTTGGTATGAGGGTTGGGCCAACTTGGTACTAATTTGAGAAGAGGGGCACTCACTGGTGGACCTTTCCCACTTAGAAGAAAAACAAATGCAAGTGATTATAAATTTCTAAAATAATGAGGAATTTATTGGATTATAAGAGTTATATATGAGTTGGCACAACACAATAATGGTTTTGATGAATAATAATGTTGTTGGTTGCACTCTCTCCTAAATGGGGGTAAGGTGTGTTAGGCATGTTGTCATAAGTGGAAGCTAGTAACATTAAAGATATTGAGCATGACAAATGTTAGAAAGATTAATGGAAAATTTATGTGTAATGAAAGAGAACATGCATTGATTATTTAAACAATCGACTTCTAGGTATGTTGCATCTCACAAGGGTCAGTGAGTCTCATCTTGGTAAGCAAGTAGGTTTCATGGACATGTTGACCTTGCCACATCATCATCTTAGTAATCAGGCAAGTGTTGTTGATCTTGATTTTTTAATTGGTGCAAGTATGGCTTATGCAGTGAAGTTTCTTTATACTAGTAAAGGTAAGGCACCTACCTTGGGTGTTGCCCATATATTTGTGTTGTAGAGTCTTTATGTTGTTGAATGTTATTGTGTCGTGTAATGCATATTTGCTAAGTATAAAAGTATTGTTGCAATGCTTTAAGGCCATGGTTGGACGTGTGCCTAGTGTTGGTTTAATTTGGTTATAATCTAACATATTGTAGCTTAAGGCATAATTATAGGCACACTTTAAGTGAAGAGGCAGAGTTTGGTTGTAGTAGGCATAGGCTGGCCAAGCCCCTGCTGTCGAGGCAAGGCAATATTGTACGACCTCAGGTGTCGAAATAAAGTTGGGCAAACCCAAGTTTACAAAGAAAATATTGGGCAAACTGTAGGTCAGTGACGGCTTATTTCGGAGCAAAATCAAACACTCTTCGATACTTTCTGGAGGAAAGATGGTATTGGAGCACACTCTTCACCACTTTCTGAAGGAAAGGTTGGTTCAATGCAAATAGAGAAGACTTTGGGTGCTCTTCACCATGACTTGGAAGGAAGAAACATGCTTCAGTGACAAGTTGGATAGGTGAACAAGAGAAAACCTTAAGACTAGCATTGCAAACTTAGTGCCTTGGCGCAACAGACAAACAAGGTAGTTCATATGCACAGAACGGTGAGTTCTCTTATTATTTTAGGAACGTTGGGTAGCATTGTAGGCTTGAGGTAACAAGGTGAACCAAGTCTTTGAAACTTGGGCATATTTTTTAGATGTGCCAAAAGGGTTGACCCATTTATAGAGTATGACATGGAAAGCACAAAGAAAGAGTCATGGATGATCAAAATGGAAGTTGTGGCCATGGGCTTGGAACATTGGGATCAAAAGATTTGTGAGTTGTATCAGGCACGTGTGACGAAGTTAGAGTAGACTAGTGTGTGGACTGAAGCTTGGGTTCAAAAGTTGGAAACTTTGACAAATCGGGTAGAGACTTGGTTGCAACCTAAATTGAGATTGTTTAGAAGTGTAATATCCCCGCTATAATCCATGGTTTAATTAATGCTTAAGGTATATATAATGTGTGGCTATGACCAAGCGATGTATATGCAAATTGTATTTCTAAGTTTTAATAATAAAATGTGATGCCAACTGTTATGGGATATGGATAGAGATGGGCGCTAAATTAATCCACAAGCGAGGGGATGGTCTAAGAGAATGTTTAATAGAGGGGTCCAAGGGGGGAATTACCTGTATCTATTAATTCAGCCCACATTCCTAAATTTTATTATCATTATGTATTAAACTTTAATTTTTGATTGAGTGTCCCCAAAGCCAATCATTAAATGCATGTAAGAGGGTGGGTGTGAGAAGTCGTATCTCATAGTTATTGGGAGCATGGGGGTTGAGTACAATCATCTTGGGGAAATGTGTGAGTCAAACAAGCAAGCCAAAGGGAGGAAATTTGTATGGGTAATTACAACAGTTTTGGATAGTCAAGTTTTTGCATGAACAACAAGCAGAGAGTAGAAAAGAAGAGCTTGGAGCTGGAGCAACCATGGAGGGTGAATTTTGGGGCATGTTGGAGTATATTTGGAGTTGAAGATTGGAGAGTCAGGTTGACAGGCCTGAGGAGTGAACTCCTATGTGAGTTGCACTATAACAACAAATGCGTGTTGTTGTTTGTTGGTAGTTTCCTGGCAGTGAGTCCCTTAGAGTTCCCAGCAAAGATATTTCTAGTTAACTTTGCCAAAGAGACCCTAATAAACAAATGGGATACCCTAGGGATTGAGATTGGTGAAGGGGTACATTCCTTAGGTTGGGCAGGTCAAGAGGAAGAGAGCATGTGGAAACTTGGGATAGGTGTAGGAGAATACCAATGGGTTGTGGGATTTATGAGTTGTGAGTGGACAGTGAGAGACCACCCTCTTTTGTGGATTGCTAGTCCCAGTTCGAGGGTGACTTATTGTTGAGATTTGGAATAGCAAGTCTATGTTTGGGTGGAATGTCCATCCCAAGCAGCTAGTTGCATAACTATTTTAAAAAGATAAGTGTTTTATTTGTTTTTTGTCTTGCATTATGTGTTTTAATTGTTGTGCATAAACTATGTGTATGAGACTGATCTACATGTTGCTATAATGAATTATTAGTTACATTCATGTGTGATTTTAGTATGTTGTAGATGCATTTAATCAATGGTATCATAATAGTTAAATTTGGTTGTAATTCACAGCCGATAAGCTACAGGAAATCAGTTAACATGAAATTTTGATTTTTATGAGTGTTTCCACACGTAATGGACCTCAGTTGGGATGGGAAAAGTTACATTATGGTATCATAGCTTATGTTTCAACCGCTAGACCCATATGGGCCAAGAACCAGTGTGAAATTGTGTAAAATTCATTGTTACAGATTTCAGTTTGTGTGAATTTGGGGAAAAGCGGTGAAAAATTAGAGAGAAATCCCCAAATTCCTGAGCAAAATTTGAGTTTAAATGGCTTAGAACTATCTAAGATGTTTAATGGAGTGAATTTGCAGAGTTGCAAAGTTAAAATTCGACTTGGAAGGTCAAAAATTGTGTTTTAATAACCGTTGTAGAATTGGGCAGAGTTCGATGAATCGACAGTTGAGATCGTGTCTGATTTCGAGATCAACAACCTAGATTCATTTTAATAAATTTAAAAACTTATATGGTTTTCAGAGTTTGGAAAGGTCTAGTAGATCAATAATCGAGATTCATTTTCGATAGTTGGGAAAATGAGACAAAGTGATGGTTTGGATTCATTTTCGGTTGTTGGGAAGTTGGAGTCGATCGACGATTAGGATTTGCTTTCAAAGCTTGGAAAACTGAGCAAATCGACGGTCGAGACTCGTCGGCATAGTTGGGTGAAGTCTAATGGATCAACAGTCAAGATCATTTTGGATGGTAGATCGATGGATGAAATTCATCGGGAGTTTGGTCGAAAATTTCTAAGTGTTGGAGTTGGCTAAGAGAAATTGTCGATGATCAATGGTTAGGTCGGTCAAATTGGTGAAGTGTTTTAGTCGCCAATGGAAATCGCCAGCGACCGATGGTTGGGTGTTGGTTGATTTGGCAAAGTGTTTCGATCGAGCAAGAGAAACTGTTGATTGTTGATGGCCAATGGTCAGGTGTCGGCCGATTTGACGAGGTGTTTGGGTCATCCAAGGTAAATTGTTGATGGTCGATGAAAGTAAAGAGGAGGGTGACATGCCATGTCATCCAAGTTGATGGCTTGGGATGACTTGTCATGCTACGTCAGCATAGTTTCCACGTCAACCAAGAGATGGTCGATGGTCGATGATTGGGTTAGTCGAATGGTAAGGAGTTTCATCTGCCAACGAAAATCGCCAATGGATGATGGTCGATGGTCGGGTTGGTCGGTTTAGCGATGGCTTGCAAATCAATTGTCAAAGGAAAGGGCTGATGGTCGATGGTCGGGTTGGTCGGTTTAGCGATGGCTTGCAAATCAATTGTCAAAGGAAAGGGCTGATGGTCGACAGTTGGGTCGATAGTTTTGGAAAAGTGTTGTGTGCATCCAAAGGAAAACGTCGATCACCTATCATTGATAGAGTTCAGATCAACAACTAAGATTTCACTAGATTTGAGATCGATGGCTCGGATTTAAAGACTATTGTAACAGTAAAATAATCAGTTTTCTAGAAATAGTTTTTTAGGGTCATAAACTTGCAGGACGATTTTAAGGCCCTAAACGACGTTTTTAGGAAATCAAAACCCACAAAAACATAGTGAACCGCCTATGATATACTTTGCCTTTGAACCTTAAATAAAATTCAGAGAGACCTTTCCAATGAGCTACTCTAGGCGCAAAACAGAGCTTGTATGAGAAAGTTACAGTTGAAACAATTAAGGTAAAATTTTGGCACCAATGTAATCCCAGAGGGCATAACTCCTTGCTTAGAAATCCGTTTGAGGCATAGGAGTAGTTTATGGAAATTTTGTGAACCATAGAAAACAACTATGAAGCCAGATTTGGAATCTAGGTATATAAAATGTGCAGGAAGAAAATGAAGACACTTGTAGCATATAAGGACAAATTGGGAAAAATAGTCTAAACTTCTTCGGACCATAACTTTCAGCCTAGAGCTCAGATTTGAGCAAACAAATAGTCGTTGGAAAGGTCTTGAGGAGGAGAAGACATATGTCCACCTAGAATTTTGAATTGGGTGTTAAAATTTTATCAACAAGTAATAAAGTAAATTTTGTAGTAGTAAGTGAGTTAAAATTGCAGCTTGTGAATGTCATAACTTTTCGCTCAGAACTCAGAATGAGGCATGAATATAGGCATTGGAGAGTTGTTTCAGAGAGAAATGTATATAAGGGAATCAAATTATGACAGAGTACATTGTTTCCTTTATAATTGGGACAAAGAATAACTTGTATTCTAATTAATGAAATGTTTTATAGTATGCATGTTCTAACAATAATTATTACATACACATTTCTTGCAGAATTAGACGTACATGAAAAATACTTTGGTTCTTATATAAGGACCGTAGTTATGGCAGATGCACAAAGGTCTTACATCTATGATGAAGAAATCAGGGGTCTGCATGTCAACATGGGTAATGCTGAGATAGAGTCTAATGGAAGAAGAGGTAGGCAAGAGCATGTAACTATGAGAAATCTGCATAGAGAAGTGCAAAGCTATAAGGATGATAATGAAATGATTATGAAGGCTTGGGAAGAGACACTTTAGAGTCTGAATATGTTGCATAAGTGGGTTAACAAAGACTCTAGCACCAAGCAAGAAGCTAGTGCTAGACAAGTGACAACATCCAGATCCCATAGCAGAAAGGATGATCATGGGAATGATAGACAGTCAAGAAGTATGAGTAGGCACCATCATTCTCCAAGGAAATCCACTAAGAGAACTCGTGCAAGTTCAGGTTCAGGGAGTATCCCAAGTGTTTCTTATAACATGAGGTAAAGGAGAAGGCTCAAGGCATACATCTTGCAATGTGAACTCATGAAAATCAAGCCACCAACTTTCAATGGTGAGCACAAGAAAGGAGAAGAGGCTGAGGCCTGGATGTTAGAATGAAGAAATATTTCCAGCTGCATGATTACCCCTCAAGGGTAGAAGCTAGAATTGCAACCTACCACTTGCAAGAAAAGGAAACCATGTGGTGGGATCAACTTAAGAAAGCCAAGAACCTTGATGAGAAGAGGATATCATGGAGGGAGTTCAAAGGATATTTCCAAGAGAAATATGTGTCCATGCATTATTATGAGAGGAAGATGAAAGAGTTCTTCGAACTCAAGTTGGGAAGAATGACAATGGATGAATATGAGAAGAATATTTTTGAATTGTTGAAGTATGTAGACTTCATAAAGGATGAGAAATTCAAAGTCCAAAGGTTTTTAAGTGGGTTACCCTCTTTCTACAGTGAAAAAATACAATATGATAACCCTGTGACTTTGGAAGAAGCCATAAGGAGAGAAAAACATCTTTATGGACAAAGCAAAGGAAGGGTAGTTTTCCAAAAAGATTGGAATGACAATATGAAGGGTAAAAAGGATCAAAGGTAGAAAGATTTTAAGCTACCCTTTTTCAAGAACAACTCCCAAGAAAATCAACAAGGTCAGTCAACCGAAAATGAGCACAAGACTGCATTTTCATTTGGGAAAAGGCTAAGGCAACAACATGTACAATATTGGGGATGTGAGGGAAATCAATTATATAGGGACTTCCCTCACAAAGGAGAAATAATGAGGATTGTCCACAACATTCATGAGGCTAAAATAGTTGAATACATGGGAGGAAACATGCCAAGGATATATGCAGCCTTGGACAACAAGCAAACATAATATCAATCCCCCATGATTGAAGTGGAAGGCAAGATTGATAACTAACCCATAGTAATTTTAATTGATTCTAGAGCTAGCCATAGTTACATAAACTCTCACATTGTTGAAATATTTCACTTCAAAAGGAGTAAGCATAATAAATCTTGGTTAGTTTCGTTAGCCACTAGAGCTAAGAGGAAGATCAATGAGTTAGTTAAAGATTGTCCAAGATACATGAATGGACTCAGCACAAAGGTAGATGTGAACATTGTACCATTAGGTTCATATGATTGTCCAATTAGCATGGATTGGTTGGAAAAACACTATGTTGTCCTAGATTGTTACAACAAGACAATCAGATGTCTTGATGAAGAAGGGAAACAAGGTAAGGTTCGATGCATTCTAAGAGTTGTAACTATTATAGATATTTCACCTATGCAATCGAAAAAGATTTTCAAGAAGGGATGTCAAATGTTTATAGCTTGTATGGAAGAGGCAACCAAAGATAAAGTGACAAGCATTGAAGACCATCCGATCTTTAGGGATTTTGAAGATGTTTTTAGGGAAATCCAAGGATTTCCACCAAAAAGAGACATTGATTTCTCTGTCGATTTGGTGCCAAGAGCTACGCCAATGTCCAAGACACCTTACAGAATGAGCACAACAAAGTTGAAGGAGTTGTAGATGCATCTTGAAGAGATATTAAAGAAGGGGTATATATTCCCAAGTGTGTCACCTTGGGGTTCCCTAGTTCTTTTTGTGAAGAAGAAATATGGAACCTTAAGGCTGTGTATTGATTTCAAACAACTAAATAAGGTCGCCAAAAAGAACAAATATCCCTTGCCAAGGATTGATGACTTATTTGATTAGTTGAATGGTGCAATAATCTTTTCCAAGATTGACTTGAGATCAGGTTATCATCAAGTGAGGATAAAGGAAGAAGATATCAACAAGACAACATTTAGGACAAGATACAAACATTATGAATTCACAATAGTGCCATTTGGGATATTAAATGCCCCAACAGTTTTTATATGTCTGATGAATGGAGTGTGAATGGAGTGTTCAAGGAATACCTGGACAAGTTTATAATTGTGTTCTTGGATGATATACTCATCTACTCAAAGACGTAGGAGGAACATGAGCAATATTTAAGAATGGTGCTAAAAGTTTTAAAAGAGCATAAGTTGTATGCTAAGCTAAGTAAGTGCATCTTTAATCAAAAGAATATTCACTACTTGGGACATATTATTTTAGCAGATGGGATAGAAGTTGATCCTGAAAAGATAGAGGCCATTAAAGGATGGCCAACGTCAAAGAATGTGAGAGAGGTTAGATCATTCATGGGTTTTGTTGGTTATACTGAAGATTCATAAAGGTATTCTCAAAGATTGCAAGCCCAATCACTTATTTGGAAAAGAAGGGAGTGGAATTTGAATGGACTCAAAAGTGTGAAGAGATTTTTCAGTAGCTGGAAGACATATTGACAAGTGAGACAATATTGAAGATTGTAGATTCGGATGAAGATTTTGTTGTGTGCACTAATGCATGCAAATAAGGTCTTAGTGGAGTTCTCACACAAAAATATTGTGTGGTATGCTATGAGTCCAGAAAATTAAAAGAGCATGAGAGGAATTATGTTACCCATGACCTAGAATTAGCAATAATTGTACATTCATTAAAAATGTGGAAACATTACCTCATGGGGAGGAACTTTGAGATAAGGACAAACCACTGTGGTTTAAAACATTTGGTTGGACAACCAATATTAAATCTTAGACAAACTAGATGGCTTGAATTTATTAGTGAATATATGACTTTGAAATTAAGCATATAAAAGGAAAGGAAAATCAAGTGGTTGATGCACTCCATAGGAGAGCTCTTCAGATGGATATTGCATCCATCAACATGTACAAGACTAATATGAAAGATAAAATTATTGCAACAACAAATTCAGATCAAGAATATTTAAAAATAAAATAAACATTACAACAAGCTGATTTGTAGCAAAAATTTAAATATTATGAGCTGCAAGAATATGGAATTCTTATGTATAGAGGCAAAGTATATGTGTCGAATTCCAATGCATTGGGAAATATAGTGATGAGGGAAATGCACAATGTGTCATATGTTGGGCACCCGGGATACCATAAAACAATTGTAAATGTGAGAAGCCAATAATTTTGGCCAAGAATCACTACAACAAATCCTTGTGATTTGCTCCCTTTTTTGCTTCCAAAGATTGTTTTAGTGTATTTTTCTCCATTTTTTTGAAAAAGTCAGCGCTATTTATCGGGGTGGCGCTATTTATAGGGGCTTTGAGGATTATGGGATTTAGGGATTTGGGGTATAGAGATTAAGGGTTAAGGGATTAGGGGTTAGGATTTAATGGATTAAGGGTCAAGAGCTAAGGGATTTGGTGCTTATGGGTTAGGTAGTTTAATGGTTAATGGCTTAGGGATTATGGGTTAGGGGATTAATGTTTAAGTGCTTAGGGCATAGGGGTTTATGGATTAAGGTTTAAGTGTCTAAGGGTTGATGGCTTAGGGGTTTGGGGATTTAGGGATTTTGTGTTAAGGGATTAATGATTAACTAAGTTTGAGGGCTTAAGGGTTTAGGGATTAAGGCTTAAGGCTTTAAGGGTCAATGGATTAGGGGTTATGGGATTTAGGGCTTTGTCAAAACTCTCTTGAAATTTCATGGAAGGTCTTCCAACACGCCCATCACCAATGTCATCCATCGATGCCGCATGATGATTAGTGAATGGGGCCAACATTGAAATTTCTTCAAATTGTTCTTGTATGTGTTGAAATTTGGCATGGTTAGACTATACACATGCCTTGATGGTATGCGAGGGTTTCAAGACTCAAGGATGCCCAATGTCCCCACATAATCTTTGAGATCGTCCATGTTTGCATCAACGTTCATCATGCAGTCTCATTGTCATCATTCATCATTCACATCTACAGAATGTTTGTCGAAACTCTCTTGAAATTTCATGGAAAATCTTCCAACACGCCCATCACCAATCTCATCCACCAATGCCACACGGTGAGCAGTGAATGGGGCCAATGTTGAAATTTATTCAAAATGTTCATGCATGTGTTGAAATTTGACATGGTTAGACTAGACACATGCCTTGACGGTATGTGAGGGTCTCAAGATTGAAGGATATTTCTTGGTGTCCTCACATAATCTTTGAGATCACCCACGTTTGCCTCAAAGTTTATCATGTAGTCTCATTGTCATTAGTCATCATAATTCCCATCTATAGAATCTTTATCGAAACTCTCTCGAAATGTCATGGAATGTCTTTGACCAACACGCCCATCACCAATGTCATCCATCGACTTCGCACGGTGACCAGTGAATGGGGTGAACATTGAAATTTCTTCAAACTATGCATGTATGCATTGAAATTTGACACGGTTAGAGTAGACACATGCCTTGACGATATGCGAGGGTTTCAAGACTCAAGGATTCATGATGTACTTGTATAATCTTTGAGATCGTCCACATTTGCATCAATGTTCATCATGTAGTCTCATTGTCATCATTCCTCTTTCCCATCTATACAATCTTTGTCGAAACTCTCTTGAAATGGCATGGAACTTCTTCCAACACACCCATCACCAATGTCATCCACTGATGCCGCATGGTGAGCAATGAATGGCACCAACATTGAAATTTATTCAAACTGTGCATGTATGCGTTGAAATTTGACATGGTTAGATGAGACACATGCCTTGATGATATGCAAGGGTTTCAAGAAGCAAGGATGCATGACTTCCCCGCATAATCTTTGACATCCTCCATGTTTGCATGAACCTTCATTATGCGGTCTCATTTTCATCATGCGTCATTCCCATCTACAAAATCTTGGTCAAAACTCTCCTGAAATGTCATGGAGTGTCTTCCAACATGCCCATCTGGAATGTCATCAAACGACCCGACACTGTGAGCAGTGAATGGGGCCAACGTTGAAATTTCTTCAAAATGTGACTGTATGCGTTGAAATTTTACATGGTTAGACTAGGTGAATGCATTGATGGTATGGGAGGGTTTTAAGACTCAGTGAAATCATTGAGATTGAATATGCATGTTTTGATATGAAATAAGAAACTAAAATTGAGCTTTAATTTATTAAATTTTCACCTAATTCTAGGTGATTAAAATCTTTTATTTTGTTTAATTATTTTATGTTTAGTTCTTAATAAAACATAATAAAAAATTATGCCCAACATTAAAATGTAAACAATATAAAAATAACAAAGTTAACAAAGTTGCTTATTCAAATCATTGTGAGATACGTGCATTAATATTTTATTAACTTCTGTGTCTTCATGAACATACGTTGATACAAAATGAATGGAAGAAGCATCCAAGTAATCCTATTTCTTTTCTGCCAACAATTCATACCATATCTTGAACACTTTAAGGATATTGCAATAGGTAATTTTTATTGACACAAATAATACTGAACCATTTCAATTTTAGGCCATAAGAATCATCATTTTTTAAACATGGATTACAAATAATTTTGAAAATTTAGAAGTCTTGGTCATTAACATCATTGCCTACAACAATGTCATCTAGTGTATCATTGTCAATGTTCATATGATCTTTCAAGTAGTTAATATTATCATCATCCTCATATTGACCTGTATCATCTTCATCATCATTGAAATTTGATTGTAGACCATCCATATTGTTACCAGATGTATTTGGATCATCATTTTCTATACCATCCATATTGTTGTCTTCCATAACATCATTTAACTCTGGATTGTTGTCTTCTTTTGCCTGAAGACAACCATCTTCAACATCATCATGGATTTCAATTTATTCGATGTTGTCTAATCCCTCTCTAATTTTGTTGGCCATCATTTTTTTTCTCAGTATCCACTAATGCATCGTCAAACACATGCCTTAATCTTGGATAATAATGTATGACAAACATCCATTTCGGGTCCAAAATATCTTCATAGAAAAATAATTGCACATGAACGAGTACATACATATATTAGACGTATGTTATAACAATTTTATTGATTAATAAACACATGTATATATTCACAATAAACAATGTATTAATAGATTATTGATCACTATCGCTTCTTGTTTGAGTTAGAGAAATACCTACTCACAATGAATTGGTAGAACATAAGGCTCCTTTTCCTCAAGTAGGAACCTTAATGAATCTATAAGAAAACAATCCAATGTGGGTATCATGTCTTCGTGTCCTCTCAAATGCTTCATACCATCTACACTTAAAAATATAACATTTAAAAGAGAGGTAATCCAACTCAATAATTTCTTGTGTTTTCCCAACATATTGTATATTTACTTCAATAATATTCTTATGTTTTGGGCTTGATCGACTAGATTGCTTGAAGTCAACCATGATGCCACAATCAAAGGATCGTCTCTTTACATCTACATGATAATGTCGACCATATGCCCACATTGCTGGATATTTCCTTTCCTGTGAAAGACGATTTATTTCGGCTAAAACAAATATAATCATGAATATTAAAATAGTTAATAGTGTCAAAACTGTAAGGAAACAACATTTTGTAAAATTCCAACTGTACCTTTCTTTCACATCCTCTAGACATGTTGATTTCATCTTCTGTTATGTTTGAATCTATACCTACATCTTCTATTTGATTTTGAATTTGTTCAGTAACCCATTCTAGTGTGCAATCTTTTCCCCATTCCCCTTGTAGATAAGTAGGAAATGGGGTATTCCTTGGCTTTGATCTTTTAAATTGTCTCCTTGCTTCTAACACTTTTTCTCTCTTTTTATCATACAAATCAATCCATTTGTTCATAAAGTCCATGTGGTACATAATGAACTTGTCGAGTATAACACATTTGTCTATACCTATTACATGTCAACATGTTTATTTCAAACTCCAAAGGCCATTTTGTTACTTTGACAAATAAATTACAGAATAAATTAATGATTGCAATAAAAAAAACCACAATGATAAAGAGTTTACTTACTAATTTCTAATTGAACACTATTAGATTGTGGTTTTTCTCCATCAATAATATCTTATGCTCGTTCTTCATCCCAGAAGCGTGGCCCATCTTCAAAATCCTTACTAAGGAATTCACATAGGAAGAAAAATGCTTCATTCAATACATATCCTTCAACCATGCAACCCTCTGGATGTGCCTTTTGCCGAACATATATTTTTAGAGTTTTTGTATACCTCTCAAAGAAAAACATCCACCTCATTCATATGACACCCGACAATTCAATGTCATCAACTAGGTGTATAAGTAAATGGATTTGTAGGTCCATGAAACTTGCAGGGAGCTCCTTCTCAAATACACATACAATTTCTGCAATTTCCTTCTTCCATTTTGGCACTTCACATTCATGGATCTCCTTGGATGTCACCCACCTAATATAAGAACAATAAATTAGTATGAATCTTTGGGAAAAAATTAAAATGAAATACAATATCTCTATGTCTCTCACACATGAACATTCCATACCACATACCTTGCAAATGTTGACAATTGACTTATGGCATTCCTCAAGTCAACAGTAAGACATTAATCCCCCCTAATTGCCAATGGCATGACATGTTGTGAAACACATTTATGAAAGGTCATTAGTTATTTTTGTCACACAATAGAATATCAGAATATATTTAGTACCTAATCAATTTTACCAATAAAAGTTAAATGATGATATATAATACCTTCATAAAATTATGAAAATCATGTGTTTTAAATCCTGTGATATGTCCATCAACTGTGAAAGCTTTAACCAATGATGACCCATAGCCAATAGGTGTCCTTATTGAATGTATGGCATTTTTTAGTTGGTCTAGCTCTTTCTTTTTCAAAATCCATGGAGCTTCTGCATATGTTTCATTTTCCCTGTTTGGCCACAAATGTTTTCTATCAAATTTGGTACGCAAAAGAGCAATATCTCTCCTCGAAGACAAGGTTTCATTTTCTTTGCCTGATATATGTCGAAATATTGAATCTAGGAAATTTTTGAAGATGTGCATAGGATATAATAGGTGAGATATTAATAGATCCTTCGAGTAAGGGAGCTCATAAAATATGGATTTTATTTTCATCCCTTTTGGCATCTTAATTACAACTTATTCTGGTTCTTCAATAGAATCACCCCCATCAAAAAAATCCTACCAAGATTTCAATTCAACATCTTCATACTTCTTAAGCCAATCAGTTGGACCCATGTAATGTACCAGATATAAAAAGTATGCAGAACTGAAATAAAATGCTAGAAATGGTAGAATAACAGTAATATAACCAGCATAATCTCCACAATAACACAGAAATGATATAAGAACAAAAACATAAATAACACTTTGATTCAGAAAGCAATGTTGACAGGCCTCTTCGAGGGGGCAACCTCCAGTCAAGCAACGCTCTGTTACAATAATATCCAAGCTAGGGTTTTCATACCCTCGACCCTTATTTATACTAAATATGTCTATCAAGAGAAGCATCTAGAGGAAGATCCTTCTAGAAGCGAAAGCTTCTATCAGGTCTTCTTACATCCACCTTATTCTATTTTATTGAAAGGCCTTATTAATATTGACCTTTATTACATCCGAATGTATTGCTCTACCTATGTGTGGGTTAGGACCCTAACATGTCCGCCCCCTTAAAAACAACCTTGTCCTCAAGGCTTGAGATGTGGAAACTGCTGCAGAATGGTCGCTGGTTCCCAAGTGGCATCTGCTGGAGTTGTATCTTTCCATTGGACTAGCACTTCCTTGATGGTTCTCTGACGCAGGCGACGCTCACGTTGGTCCAAAACTGCTTCTGGCTGTAGCTAAATGGATCCTTCTTCAGCTAACTCGGGAAGATTGGTTTGAATTTGACACCTAGTTCCAATCACCTTCTTTAAGCATGAAACATGAAAAACAGGATGTAGCTTCGAATGACTGGGCAGAGCTAACTGGTAGGCGACTTGTCCCACACGCTTGAGAACTGTATAAGGACCATAAAATTTGGGTGCTAGATTCTGACAATGCTCGGCCTTGAGGGAAGTTTGCTTGTATGGTTGCAGTCACATAAACACCTGATCCCCTTCTGCAAATTGATGTTCAGAGCGACCTTGATCTGCTTGTTGCTTCATGCGATTCTGTGCCATGACCAAGTTCTCTTTGAGGGTATGGAGAATATCCTCTCGAACTGTAAGTGTTTGGTCAACTACCTGGACCTTCGAGGTACCCGGTAAGTATGAGAGAACTGAAGGAGGCTTCTGTCCATATACCGCTTCAAAAGGAGTCATGCGTGTAGTTGTATGGTAGGAAGTGTTGTACCACCATTCAACTAGGGGTAACCATTGAGCCCACTAATTTTTCTTTTCAGAGGCAAAACACCTCAGATATGTTTCCAAACACTTGTTGACAACTTTATTTTGACCATCAGTCTGGGGATGATAAGCTGAGATGCAATTGGGTGCCCTGTAGCTTGAATAGTTCTTGCCAAAAATTGCTTGTAAAAGTTGGGTCACGATCATAAACAATAGAGTGCGGCATGCCATGAAGCTTGAAGACCTGGTTCATGAAAATTTGAGCCACCGTGGATGCAGTAAATGGGTGTTGAAGAGTGCAGAAATGAGCATACTTGGAAAGGCGATCCACAACCACCATTATGACTGATTTATTTCTCGATTTGGGTAAGCAGGTATTAAAGTCCATAGAGATATCCTTCCAAATAACAGGTGGAATCGGAAGCGGTTGTAGTGTGCTCGGATATTTGACTGTTTCTCCCTTGTTGCGTTGACACACATCACATTCAGAGACAAAATTATGGATGTCTTGTTTCATACCATCCCAGAAAAAAGAACGTTTGACCCTGTCATAGGTTTTGGTGAACCCGGAGTGCCCCGCTGTGGGTGTAGCATGAAGCTCAGAAAGTACTGTGGATATAAGCTTTGATTGTTTACTTAAATACAAACGACCTTTGTATCGAAGCTCATCCTGGAGCCAAGAGTACCCTGGGGGAGCTGGAGCATTGGTCTGCAATTGCTGGATCAAATGCGAACTTTTGGGATCTTGTAGCCATTCTTGGCGAACAGCTTGGAGCCAATTTGGTACAATGAAGGAAAGAGAAAAAATGGATCCTTCTTCTTCATATTTTCGGGACAGTGCATTCGCCACCACATTGTCTTTGCCTTTCTTGTAAATGATCTCATAATCATATCCAAAGAGTTTAGTCACCCATTTTTGTTGCTCCGGGGAGGAAATGTGTTGTTCCAGAAAGTACTTGAGGCTTTGATGGTCTGTCTTAATTTGGAAACGTTTCCCCAAGAGATAAGGGCGCCACAGATCAATGACATGCAGAATAGCCAACATTTCATTTTCATAGATGGGTTTGCCCAGATTCCTTTCAGATAGTTTCTTTCCGGTGAAGGCCAAAGGTCGACCCTCTTGCATAAGGACAACACCAATTCCTTTCCCTGAGGCATCACATTCCAACACAAAGGTCTTTGTGAAATTAGGAAGGGCCAGAACCAGAGTGGTGCACATGGCCATCTTCAAGGTTTAGAAAGCTTGAGTAGCGGCTGGAGTCCAAGTGAAAGAGTTCTTTTTTAGGAGAGCAATGAGAGGTGCTGCAATCTTTTCATAATTCTTAACAAACTTGCGATAATACCATGTTAAGCCCAGAAATCCACTCAAGCTTTTGAGAGTCTTTGGGTGCGGCCAATCTTGCATAGCTTCAATCTTTTTCGGATCCACCTTGACGCCATCCTTTCCAACCAGATGACCCAAGTATTCTACTTCTCAGGCACCAAAAGCACATTTAGACTGTTTCAGGAAAAGTTGGTGCTGAGAGAGTAGATGGAGAACTCAATCCACATGAATAAGATGGTCTATACAGGTTTTTCTATAGATGAGGATATCATCAAAGAAAACTAAGACAAAATGACGGAGAAAAGGATGGAATACATGATTCATCAGGCTTTGGAAGGTGGAGGGGGCATTACACAAGCCAAAGGGCATGACCAAAAACTCATAGTGGCCCTCATGAGTTCGAAAGGTCGTCTTGGGAATGTTTGCCTCTTTCATACGTATCTAGTGATAGCCCAAGCGAAGATCAAGTTTAGTAAAGAATTGGGCGCCACTCAATTCATCCAGGAGGTCATTAATGATAGGAATGGGAAATTTGTCTTTAATGGTCATTTTGTTGAGGGCACAGAAGTCAGGACACATTCTCCAAGAACCTTCTTTCTTCAGGACCATGACTACAGGAGAAGAGTAAGGGCTCGTACTAGGGTGAATAACACCTGCAGTAAGGAGTTCCTGGACCATTTTCTCAATTTCATTTTTTTGTGAAAAGGGGTGGCGATACAGTTGGATATTGGGAGGAAGGATTCTGGGTACAAGGGGAATGGAATGATCATGAACACTGTGGAAAGGAGGGAGTCCTTGGGGAGTGGAAAATACCATTTGATGTTTAGAAAGGAGGGCTTGGAGGTCTTGTGACACCGGGGGTGTCTCTGTTGCTTGTATGGCATGGAGTTGGGCAATGACACCAGAATGACCTTTTTTGAGCAGCTTTTCCATGTGATGGGAACTAATGACCTTAGGTGAACCAGCAGTGATACCTTGGAATTTATATTGGTGGCCTTCCTGGTCGAATTGCATGGTTAAGTCCTTAAAATCCACGAGAATGGGACCCAAAGTCCTTAGCTAGTCTGCACCCAACACAATGTCACAACCGCCCATGTCGATAGCAAACATATGGGATTTTAGGTGGTAATCACCAATTTGAAGACGCACATTTTCACAGCGCCCTCCACATTTCATGGAACCACCATTGACAATCATGATTTGGAAATTGTTGACATGGATGTAGCAGTGAGTTTCTTGGGCAATGTGGTGATGAATAAAATTATGTGTGCTTCCACTATCAACCAGAATGATGACCTTCTGATTCTTGATGTAACTGATTAACTTGAGGGTTTGGGGGGCGGAGAAGCCAGTGAGAGCATCGAGGGAAATGATCGGTTCCACTTCGAGAGGGTCTGAGGGAGGGGTTATGTCAGTGATTTCAGGTGACTCAGGCACAAGGGGAGTTTCAACATCCTCTTCCGAAATATCCTCAGAGATGGCCATAAAAAGCTTTTGTTCCTTACACTTGTGGCCCAGGAAATATTTTTCATCACAATTATAACAAAGGCCTTTGAGTTGGCGTTCAACCATTTCAGCCCTGGTCAATTTTTGGATCTTTAATGGGGCGGAGGGAGTAGTGGGATTTACAGGTTTAGGGTGAGGGATAAAGGAGGGTTTATGGTTTTGAGAGGATACAACCTGTTGTGCTTCTTTATCTTTTTTAGTAGCCTCCACTCAACTCGAAGGTCAAGCCATGAGGACATGGTCCTGAATATCATCCTTGAGGCCACTGATAAAACACTCTCGAAATAAAGCATCAGTCATGCCCTCTATTCGAAAAGCCAGGCACTCAAAGGCAGCTATGAAGTCTTCTACTGTTCCTAATTGTTTCAACTTTGTCAAACGACCCAAATGGTTGGTGTCAGTGTCAAAGCGTTCATAAAGCTCAGTCATAAATTGGGTCCAAGCAATATACCCTTGATGGGAAGTTTTTCTCCATTGCCACCATTGCCAACATTCTTGATCTAGATGGAGAACACCATACCATAGTTTGGCCAAGTCATCTGTAATGCCGTATAAAGAGAAATAATGTTCCGTTTGGGTGACCCAACCAGTGGGGTCCGAGCCATCAAATTTGGTCACATCCACCCGCGGAAGGCGTAGGTCACATTGAAAGTGATGGTGCTGAAAGGTATGGGAATGGGAGGAATGTTCACCTTCGGTCTTTAGAGGTGCATCAGAGAAAGGGTCATCTGTAGGGATCTTCAGTTTGGTGCAGAGTGATGCAAAGATAGATTCAAGTTGGGTGGTTAGTTCTTGTTTAACTTCCTCCATTGAGGACTGCATGGTTGTATTTATGGTTGTATTGATGGATGTATCGATGGAGGCAACAATAGCACTGAGTTGTTTCACTTCTTTTTGGGTCTCGAGGAAACCAGATTGCAAGGTGTGGAAGCGAGCTTTCAGGTCTTGGCTACGGATATGGGCCACGAGGATGGGTGAACTGAAAAGGGGCGGGTGGGGTCAAAAACTTTGCCGAAAAATGATATGGATGAATGTGATAAGGGCGAAGAGATGAATCCAATGGAATAGGTCTCAAATAATGGTTAAAAAATTTCCAGACTTTTTTTTTTACACCTGTGGAGTTATACTCCGATCTGAAGAATACAACAGCGATGAAATCCCCAAATGCTTAACCAGAAAGAAATGTGTATTTACTTGGCAACCCAAACACCGTTGTGCGGCAACAGATCTTGTTTGTTTTAATTTGTTTATGTTTCTATCCCCCAAGGGTTAGGTATTCAAGGGTTCTACAGACAAGGGTTTGCCCTGTGCTATAGCTCTCTGATATACGTGCGGGGTCCAACAGTAGTACTCGGCCTAATATCTTAGGGCACTAACTAAGGAGGATAGACCATACCCTTAGCCATACTACCCGACTACCTAGGTACTAGAGAGTATCTTCCCAAATGATGTTCTCGGTGGCACTATAACAGTCAGGTGGCTGATCGGTTTATCTAAAGAGGGCTTAAGGAAATCTAGGCCGATCCGTACACAGGTGTTGTCTGATGCGCTACCACTCGATGGGGTACCAACATGGGTTAAAAGGGTGGCCAACAGATATGCGCTTAAGAACCACTTGTGTTTTCTGCGTGTATGAATCCCTCAACCACGGGTTTATGCACGTAACGATAGATCTCTATGGCTTAAAGACGCCAGAATACGTCTCTACCCTGAAAAAAAAATTCCCACAATTTCTGCCAAGGAAAGTGCTCTGATACCACTTGTAATATACCAGATATAAAAAAGTATGCATAACAAAAATAAAATGCTAGAAATGGCAGAATAACAGTAATATAACCAACATAATCTCCACAATAACACATAAATGATATAAGAACAACAACAGAAATAACACTTTGATTCAGAAAGCAATGTTCACGGGCCTCTTCGAGGGGACAACCTCCAGTCAAGCAACGCTCTGTTACAATAATCTCCAAGCTAGGGTTTTCATACCCTCGACCCTTATTTATACTAAATATGTCTATCAAGAGAAGCATCTAGAGGAAGATCCTTCTAGAAGCGAAAGCTTCTATTAGGTCTTCTTACATACGTCGTATTCTATTTTATTGAAAGGCCTTATTAATATTGACTTTTATTACATCCAAATATATTACTCTACCTATGTGCGGGTTAGGACCCTAACAACCCATAATCATGGGAAGGCCTCTATTTTCAAATTTTCGATCAAATTGATTCTTGTGGAGGTTTTTAAACCTATGATCTGGTGGTAGAAAAACCTTGTTGTTTGCATAAATAAATTTATGTAGATCTTTAGAAAACCACCCTTGAAATTGTTTTGCACATCTTGGACACGCAAATATCCCCTTTTTCTGAAGCCTTGCAATTCAATAAGTAAGGTTAATAACATCAAAATAATAGTATAAAATTAAGTATGAAAGTTGGGATGAAAATAAATTATTTGTGTAAATACGTAAAAAAAAGTATCTTATCGGAACAAACACCAAATCCTGGGAAATCATGAATAGTCCAACATAACACACCATACAACATGAAGGACCTATTTGATGGAGGATTTTATATGTCATACATTCTTATTCCTTTCCATAATAGTTGCATCTCATCAATAAAAGGTGCAAGAAAAACATTCATGCTTTTAACTTGATGTTTTCCTGGAACAATGAGAGTCTGCATAAGGTGCTCCTTTCTAACACTCATCCATGGGGGAATATTGTATACTATCAATCCATCTGGCCAAACACTATAATTTGAGCTCATGAAAGAGAATGGGCACACTCCATCAATTGCAAGACCAAACCTAATAGTACGAGGTTCATCTTTGAATTTTCTTGGCCATTTTTCCTCTATGTGTTTCAATGCTTTGCAGTCAGCCAAAATTCAGATGAATTCATATTTACTCCTATTTGCATGCCAGTCCATCAATTGTGCAAGTGACTTGCAATGAAACATTCGTTGAAGTCTAGGTATAATTGGCATGTGACGTAAAACCTTCTTTGGAACTGTAGGACCTTGTACATATGTACAATATCTCTTCTCTTTACATACATGGCATTCTACCTTGTCTTGATATTCATCTTTGTATAAAATGAAATTTTTTTTACATGAATGAATTTTCTTATATTCAATCCCCAACTCAACCAACAACTAACGCCCCTCTCTGCAAGTTGATGGAAAAACATTCTCTTCATGAAATATTTTGGTTTTTAGTGCCCTGTAAGATTGCCAAAGATTAGATCAATTGAATGTTTGACTTATGATGAACATGTTTGATATGTCAATCTATATTAGGACTATTCATAAACGAAATAAGTACACTAATTGACAATGCATTGTAAGAAATAGATTTCAACTCACTTTAGTAGGGTGGTGAACCCTTTGTCTGACCAACCAAATAGTGACTTGATTTCTAATAATATTAATGTGCATGCCAGTTTTGAGGTTCTACTTGCACCCAATTTGAACACGGGTGTATTTGCTTCTCGCTTGATGGATTCTTTTAGGTTGTTATCATCAACATTACGTTGGTGGTAATTACCCTTGCTATCATTGTTACTGTCATCCATATGATCATTGTTGTCATCATTGTTTCCATCCCCAAAGAAACTTGTAAGCATTTGATTCAATCATTCTTCATGCACTTCATTTTCACTATCATGATCATCATCAGTAAGGCTCGGTGGCATGTCATCAACATATGCTAATCTCATTAGATGTTCAAATTTCTCAGGTGGTAGAATTCTCTTTAAATATGCTCTTTTTGCCTTGGTATGGTTTAAAGGATGGTTTGGATTATCCCATCCAAATCTTAATATCCCAATTGGATCTTGGGTATTAGTAGTCGTTCTTTCATCATCATCTTCTACCTATCAACAAACACAACCATTATTTAATGTTTGGAATTGGATAAATCATAAATGTATCAATTTCAAATAAATATAATCAAATATGGCTTAACAAATTAAAATATAGAAGGTATGAACATATACACATCAATTTAATAATGGAACAATATTTTATAGACTACTTTATTTATACAATGATTTGAATAAAACACAATTTTGACAACACAATTTATGAAACATAAATCCACACTCATTTACTATTCTTTGGTTTTTTTCCCTAAAGAACATCCTTAGGGATACCTTGTTCTTCCATTTTCTTTCGCGCATGAGTGTGTTTTAAGAAGGGGTAATCAATAAATAACTCATCCCCAATGGTAAGGTCCATAATAGCCTCAACCATTATTTATACAATGATTTGAATAAAACACAATTTTGACAACAAAGTTTATAAAACATAAATCCACACTCATTTATTATTCTTTGATTTTCCGTTTTTAAGAACATCCTTAGGGAGACCTTGTTCTTCCCTCTTCTTTCGTACATGAGTGCCTTTTAAGAAGGGGTAATCAATCAATAACTCATTGTTACAGAGAAATCCCCCTTGCGGACAAGTGGATTCTCTCTTGGATACTAGACCCCTATGACTAAGACAAAAAAGTGCTATTGTGGACATTGACTTTCCTTTTCATAAAGCTAAATCATCCGAAGAAGAAGAAGGAAGAAGGGTAAATACCTTTTTACCGATGTTTGTCCTTGCTCGAACCAGGCTGATCTTGATCTCCAAGTTCTTCAGAAGGTCCTGCAATACAATGAGAAACAACAACGATACTTCCTAATCAATCGTGATTAGCTTCATAATGGATCTATAAAAGAAACAAGTTCATGAAACATACACAAAATTTAAAGGAAACAGACCAAGCATAGATTTATATTAATGAAAACAAAGTGAGATGCTTACAACCATGGATGTAGGTGCAACAGTTTCACCAAGCTCTCTTTGTACAGACCCTTGCTCAAATAATCCACACATAGAATGATGATGCTTCAGTGATATCTCCCTTATGAGATCATAATTTTGATGCTTTACAATGTCTCCATATCAATACCACTCATGAGATCATAAGTTTGGTATCTCTCAATCCCTCCATATTTTCACCATGAAGAGGCCTCCTTATATAGTCTTGGAGAGGCCTAACCACTTAAGAGATTCTTGGGATAAGTTGAGGATTCTTCTCCTTTAGTTGTGGATCTTCCCTAATATCGAGCCTTGACCTCAGATTCGAATCCAACCAACTCCAGATATGAAGGGATTCTTCCCTGATTTCTCTCAACAATCCAAAAATTCGCTCAAAAAAGGATAAAACTCCCTCAGAATGGGGCATAGAGTGTTGGAACACTCCCCCAAAAGAGGTCACGGAGCGTTGGCACTCCATGACAGTGTATAGGAGAGCATTGCCTTCCAAAATTGATTTTTTAGTGGTTTTCTTCATGTAAAATGCTTTGTACTCTTCATCAAATGATTTCTCTTCCTTAAACCAGTCTTTGAAGGTGTCTTAAGTGTACCTGTGATGTCGTTAGAGACACGACATAGGAAAGGTGGCAGTATGAAGTTTGTGACACTTAAGGCCAATAATGCGACACTAGTAATGACGACAATGGGTCATCATTGAAGTGAGTAATTTTGATGTGTAACAGATTGCCCCCCAAAGTACAAAGTTAGAAGACATAAACTGATGATTGAAGTTCTTTGTAGACTTTTTCGAGCAAGGGTACGGACTCAGAGAACCTGGCAGAAGCTACACACAACCATGAAAAAAATATTATGACATGTTTCAAACCCAAGGCAGGCATACCTATGCTTGAGTGATAAAGACTTTCAAGGTATGGCCGCCATAAAATACATTGCGTATCCATAATTATATTGACAAAAAGGTATAGCCACTAAAGATACAATGTGGATCTATACTCCTATGACCTGAACTGATCGTAACCACAAAGAATACACAGTGGATCTACGAGACAACAAGACATAGCCACAACCAATAAAAAGTGGATCTATGTGATAGTATATGTGTCAATGCTCAAAAGAAACTCCGTCGCAACCTAGGCAAAGTATATATCAGAGTGATCACTCAACCCAGGGTCTTCTTACCGATCTCAATGCAGTATGAATCTAACCATGTGAATAGATGTCCTGATGTCGAACATGGTAGAAACCACTTGATTACCAGTCAATGAGGTAAATCGTTAACAAGCACGAGGGAAATCATCATTGATGTCAATGATTCCCAAGGTACCCTAGTACATTCCAGCGAATGTGAACAAATGAGTTGAAGTCGAATATCCATGGAATCATCCAATCAAGGGTCAATGATGTAAACCCACTGTCGGAAGTGAGGAGGCCTGCCATTGAGACATGGAGATCCCAAGGTACTAACTGGTTTCTAAGTCTAGTTCCTAGATAACGTGTTGAGGTCGACATGAATAGACTCGTCGCAGGAGGGCCTTAATGTATCCCCCATCAACGACACGAAACTAACATAGAGATGTAAATTGGTAGATAAAATGAACATGGACTGACATGAGTATTGGAATAGTAATTTGTGATGGTTGACTCTTGAGGCAGATACTTCCTTTGAACACTGAGGCATGACAACAGAAACTCGACAAGGACCAAAACTTGATATTGCAGTGGATACTGTGACTTTCGTTGGGTGACCCAAAGGAGTAAGGAAACTCAAAGGATTGGTTCAGTGAAGAGGTTCGGTAGATAAAAATGCATGCAAAGATAAAATACCGTGTTCAAAGGCGACTGCAAGAATTACTGGTAATGTTCTCAAAAATTGTTTGGCTTGATTCCTTCGAATTTTGCCCCCATCCAGATAGACGAGTACCTCTTTTTAATTTAACAAGCTCGAGGAGGGTAACACATGCTCGATACAACTCACCTTCGGTAAGTCCCTCTTCCTTTGTTTAACGAACCAAAAGAAGTAAGGGTTCAGTCCCGTATGGGCCCTTCAATGTATGATTGTTTAAAGAGTCCAGAGAAGGTAAACTCGGTGATTTTTCATGTTTAGAGAGTTTAAAGATGACTCCAATGTTGTCCTTTTTCGTAATTTTAGTCTCGCGAGGCCGAAAAAGAGATAAATTATCACTCGAAAGACGCCCTTTCAAACATTTTAACGAGTGTGAAAGGAAGCAAGATCACTCAACAATCTTTTAATGTTTAGAGAGTCTAAAAAGAACTTAAAGAAGACTCTAGGGGGTTCCTTTTTTGTATATCCATGTGAGCCTAAAAAAGAGATAAAAGGTTGCTCGGTTACATTCTCATGTTTTTACAAGTGCGAGAAAGAACAAAGACTAAGCTAGGTACTCTGCCCCCAGCTTGAAAGCTAGTGGCTTAACTCTAGAATGATCATCAAAGGCTGGAGACATGCCCCCCAAGCTTCAATTCATTCACCGAATTTGAGGTTGTCACCAATTTCTGTACTAGATGGAGAAAAAGGATATAGGTGGATGAAATGAAGGTTCAAATACGATACCTAACAAAAGACTCGACTCGACATCTACGATATCTAGCAAGAGACTCGACCTGACGAGAGAGGTGACCGTTTAATTTTTTAACAAGCTTGACACAGGAAAAGAACTATGCTTAGGGCTCCAGGTTCGATCCCCAGATTTCTGTTTCATTTTTTAACGAGCTTGCTATAGAGAGGAAAACTATGCTCAAGACCTCTGTTTCATTTTTTAATGAGCTTGCCACAGAGAAGAAAAACTATGCTTGTGGACTCTTCTTGATCATGGCTTCCAATAAGATAATGCTCTGGAAGGAAACCATGTCAAGAGACAAAACTCGGTCATGGCTTCCAAGAGATCTTCACTGGATGGAAGAAGAATGCTCTGGAAGGAATACATGTCGAGGGTCGTGACAGGGGTAAGGAGATTAGGCTCCAATATCCCTATCGAAGAGATCACCATGTCAACTACCAGATCCCAGACATATGAAGTTGAAGTCATGGGAGATAATGCCACATAATTGACCTGTGGTAGGGGTGATATCAATTGCATATAAGAACTGTGTATGGAGGTCATTGGGTTGATGGTCAAGTCAGGGCCAATAAACGAAAGTTGATCAATAGTCACCATTCTTCCATCGTGCGGGAAATATATCACACGAAAAAGAGTGGACACAATAGATTTCATGACATAGACATAATCTCGCCCAAGGAGTAAATCAAAATCCAAGGGGTCCTGGACTACCATAAGATCAACAAAGAAAGTTTTCCCTCCCAAAGTTACGTAAAACTGAGGAAGGAGCCCTAAAGGGTGGTTGGTTCTTCTGTTAAAAGAAAATAGAGTCTGGGTAACCGACACAAGCTGAGGATATCCCAAAGCTTTCCAAGCAATAGAGGACAAAATACTAACAGACGAACCTTCATTTATCAGTGTCTAAGGAACGACCCAACCACAAACCTGTATTGTAATATTGAAAGGAATGTGAGAGGGAAGATGAGGTCTAGTTAGCACACCCCAATCAAAAAGTATGGCCTCATTACTTGGAGGGGTTTTCGCAGGAGAAGGAGGAATGCCCCCTGACACGGTAGATCCCGTATCAACAAGAAAAATGTGGGAAAAATCGGGTTTACTCTCTAGAGGTAGATTAGGGTCGATCGATGATGGGATTAGATCGACCACATTGGCACTCTTCAGAGGAAGAGTGGGATTGACCAATGAAGTAACCAGAACAACCACTTTGGCACTCTTCGGATGAAGAATGGGATTGACCGAGGAAGGAACTAGATCAGTCACTTTGACACTCTTCGAAGGAAAAAGGAAGAGTGGGATTGAGCGATGGCAGAACCAGAGCAACCACTTTGGCACTCATCAATGGAGGAGTGGGATCGATCAATGGCGGAACCAGATCGACCACTTTGGCACTCATCAGAGGAGGAGTGGGATTGATCGATGAAGTAACCGGAGCAACCACTTTGGCACTCCTCGATGGAGGAGTGGGATCGATCGATGGCAGAACCAGATCGACCACTTTGGCACTCGTCAGAGGAGGAGTGGGATTGACTGATGAAGTAACCAGAGCAACCACTTTGGCACTCCTCAATGGAGGAGTGGGATTGACCGATGAAGTAACCAAAGAAACCACTTTGGCACTCCTTAATGGAGGAGTGGGATCGATCGATAACGAAACCAGATCAACCACTTTGGCACTCGTTAGAGGAGGAGTGGGATTGACCGTTGAAGTAACTGGAGAAACCACTTTGGCACTCCTCAATGGAGGAGTGGGATCGATCGATAACGACATCAAATCGACCACTTGGGTTTCATTCTCCAAGGGGAGAATGGGGTCAACAGGTGGAAATAGATCGACCGTTCGGGTTAGTGGTGTAGCCGAGGATGAAACTAGATTGACCACCTAATCAACCGGATTGACTAGTCCATCAACTAACGATGGGTTGGGAGAAATCTTACGATAACTGATTGGAAGTTGAATCTTTTTAAAAAGAGAAGAAGCCTCATCCATACGAGGACAAAGGTGAGAATAATGATCACCTTCACATAACATACAAGGAAATTTGATAGTTGTCTTCTTCTTACCAACCTTAACATCACTAGTTGACAGGGCATCACCAGCATGTCTAATAGAGGCCGATGACGTGGATGACCAAATTTCTAAGACCTTGGGAAGACCAGGGAAATCCATCAGAAAGTGGTCACCCTTACAAAGACTGCAAGGGAATTTGGGTTTCAGATTCTTCATTTTAATCTCGTTGACCTCATCAACACTCCCAGTACTATTAAATGTAGTTGGTTGCTTAGATCCAACATCTGATATGGTTGGAGGCAATGGTCCTTTTCGGATTATTCTTCTTCTTCTCTTTATGTTTCTTCTTCTTCTGATCAACCTGGCTACTTGCTTTAGAGATTTCACTAGGCAAAGAAGGAGAAAAGGAGGGAGACTTAATGGGTGAACAAGGCGAAAAATCGACATGAGGTTGATGTGTGGGTGGTGTACTGACATCTGAAGTATTAGGTGCAGTTGAAGCACTGGGAGGATTCGATATCACTAGAGTGGGGAATAACCAAACCGATAATCTAATGGTGAGTCCCGGAAGACTCAGTGTGGCAATGTACAGAGGACCAAAGTTTCCAAAAGAAGGAAAGGTGAAAGGTTCCCCGAGACAAGGGGTTCCTCCATTGGTACTCCCAGGAGTTGATTCCATTAACACTGACTCAACCTAAGGTCCACTAAGTAAAACAAACAACACACGCTATGAATCTAAGAAGCAAACAATCAAACAAAAATTCCCACAATGAAACCACTATTTGGTGATGAAATCCAATGTTGCGAGATCAATATAGGAAGGGGCGGGGATAAAGTGGGTGGATCAGTTACGTTGGTGACCTGCTTAATGAAATTACATCTTGGTGCAAGCTTCCATGCAGTAAATGTGGATTTACCCTCCAAGGAGCCCGAGTGAGTTTGACCAATGTCTGTTCTAGGTACAGTGAGACTTCCCTTCATCGTCACCTTGTGTAAGACCCTGAAGATTATGGATACTAAGGTCACCAACTCGTAGCCAACCCCTAGGCGGGTACAATCTACAGTCCAGTCCAAACGTATGGGCAAGATAACAAGTCCGAAATCCTTCAAGAAAACTGAGGACAAGTGGACCGGTAGAACTCTAGAGGACCCCAAACAGATTTGGAATTCACGAAGCACCGAGACCAAATGAATATAGTTGAACCTCAAGAAGAACCCCCAATATACGATCTGACTACTACGAGCGGTTGAAACACAGAGGGATAATCTCCGTAAATCTCCCAAACGCGACCTCGTGCGTAACCCCTGTGTGAGAGGGGGATCCCATAAAGCCTATACGACAATTGGATTTTCTCTCCCTATTGAAAGATGCTAAGTTTGTTTGATAGCTTTGGAAAGTTATCCTTTCAACCTATTCCAAAGCCCTACACCTTAAGCTAATGTAGGTTTGCTTAACAAAAATGTAAAAAAGTCTGATAAATTTTAGTGGTTGTTGTTTACTCAAAGCTGTATGAGAGTGAAAACTGATGACATTGTGACTCAATTCCCAAAACATGCATAAGAAATGATAAGCAATATTTTCTTTCAATGAATGTCTATTTAAGGGAAGGAGAAGGATTTTCCTTCCACTTTCAAACACTAAGATGCAATGACCTCATGCAATAGTCCTCAATCAAAAATCCGATACAATGCTAAAATGTTTATATGTGATTGATAATCAATTTGATGTAAAGCTTCCTATGTTAATCAGACTTCAAGATCTATGAGATTTAAGCAACTGGAAGAAAAATTCACATAAACAAAAAACACACCCTTGTTGTGATCAAACAAGAAAAAAAAAAACCAAATCCAGACAGGAGGAAATTCTTGGAGAAAAGACCTCAAAGATCAAATGGAATGGTTCATCGATCTCTGATTTTCCTTACCACAACTTTCAGTCAATCAGATAAGCGAGAAAGCAATAGATCGAATCCAAATCTCAGGGAAGAAGAGTGACTCAAAGCAAGGAAAATAGATGTCAAAAAGACAAAAAAAACATCATTAATCCTTAGAAATCAAATAATTGGAGGCTAAACAAGACACACTAAGATAACATAAACCCTGAGCAGATGAATCAGCAAAAAGAAGACTGAGAAAAACTACTCGCAAGAAGATTTTTGCAGAAAAAGGGGCAGTGCTCTGTTGTCAAGGGTACTAGAGCATTACAACGCTCTGTGGAAGCCTGCCAAGGAGTTCCAATGCCATGGTGCTAAAGGCAGGGGAGCGCTGGCCTCTCATAACTCAAAATTTTTCCCAGAAATTAAAAAAAAAACTCAGGAAAAATGTAAAAATTCAGTGTGTAAGATGAATCCAAGAGCCAATCAACATATCTAAGGATCAGAGACACAACATGAAGAAGGTCAAAAAATGAGCAAAGGCCAAAACAAGACTTAGGAAAGGAAACGGAAATCAAGGTCCCTCCCCAGTGGAGTCGTCAATTTCTGTTACAGAGAAATCCCCTTGCAGACAAGTGGATTCTCTCTTGGATACTAGACCCCTATGACCAAGACAAAAAAGTGCTATTGTGGACATTGACTTTCCTTTTCATAAAGCTAAATCATTCGAAGAAGAAGAAGGAAGAAGGGTAAATACCTTTTTACCAATGTTTTTCCTTGCTCGATCCAGGCTGATATCGATCTCCAAGTTCTTCAGAAGGTCCTGCAGTACAATGAGCAACAACAACGATACTTCCTACTCTACCGTGATTAGCTTCATAATGGATCTATAAAAGAAAAAAGTTCATGAAACGTACACAAACTTTAAAGGAAATAGGCCCAGTATAGATTTATATTAATGAAAACAAAGTGAGATGCTTACAGCCATGGATGTAGGTGCATCAGCTTCACCAAGCTCTCTTTGTCCAGACCCTTGCTTAAATAATCCACACAAAGAATGATGATGCTTCAATGATATCTCCCTTATGAGATCATAAGTTTGATGCTTTACAATGTCTCCATATCAATACAACTCATGAGATCATATGTTTGGTATCTCTCAATCCCTCCATATTTTCACCATGAAGAGGCCTCCTTATATAGGCTTGGAGAGGCCTAACCACTTAAGAGATTCTTGGGATAAGTTGAGGATTCTTCTCCTTTAGTTGTGGATCTTCCCTAAGATCGAGCCTTGACCTCAGATCCGAATCCAACCAACTCCAGATATGAAGGGATTCTTCCCTGATTTCTCTCAAAAATCCATAAATTCGCTAAAAAAAGGCCAGCGCTCCCTCAGAATGGGGCACAGAGCGTTGGAAGGCTCCCCCAAAAGAGGTCACAGAGCGTTGGCACTCCCTGACAATGTATAGGGGTGTGCTGCCTTCCAAAATTGATTTTTTAGTGTTTTTCTTCATGGAAAATGATTTGTACTCTTCATCGAATGATTTCTCTTCCTTAAACCAACCTTTGAAGGTGTCTTAAGTGTCCCTGTGATGTTGTTAGAGACACGACATAGGCAAGATGGTAGTATGACGTTTGCGACACTTAAGGCCAATAATGTGACACTTGCGACACTAGTAATGAAGACAATGGGTCATCATTGAAGTGAGTAATTTTGATGTGTAACATTGATCCCCAGTGGTAAGGTCCATAATAGCCTCAACCATTATCAATCTATCGACCTCTCTTTCCATATCTCCATCTTTATCATTTATAACCTCAACAAATTGACAATTCAGTCTTACAGTAGGGTCCCTTCCTGATCCATATTTTATGAGCAGAACGAAATGAATACAAATTATTAAAATATGCTTGACACAGAATAACAGATATACAATAAAATTGGTTTTCTATTCAATAAGGAAATAAGCTGAAACTATAAAATGCAGCGGAAAACAAGCTTGTTGGAATGGTGGTGGCTTATCTCTGAGAAGAGATGTGATGGTTGCACTCATTCAAAAGAAGATGATTACAATGAGGCTCTGAAGGCCTTTTTACAATAAATAGGAATGTCAAAAACCCTAGACATCCAAAAACCTAACCCTAGGAGATGAAGCGCCAAAAGTCATGTGGGTCCCATTTGGGTAAGTTAGTACATCAACTTCCCGGGGTCGTAACTTTTGCATACAATCTCCGTTTTAGGTGCACAATATCCCGTTGGAAAGGTATCATCAAGGAGATTCATTTAGGAGGATCAATCAGAGTCTTTTGCGATCATTGAAAAAATCTATCCCGAAAAACCTACATTTAGGCCCTCAAAATGGTTTCGAAAGTTAAAAACTGCTAAAAATAGTAAATTGCCAGAAAACTGTTTTAAGCGAGTTGGAAAAGGTGGGTGGCCACCAATATCCACTTGGATCAATCCTACCTCCTTATGAAGCAATGGTTTCCATTGCATTGAGTTCCCCCATCAGATGAGGAAATTTCTGCTGAATTTGGCCCCGGGTGAGCCACTTGCCTTGGTGCAAGAGCTGCCCTGCTTTGACGACTCGATAAAGCTGGATCCTTTGTTGTCGAGTGCCCTTGATATGTGTGTACACAATATGATCACTGGATGCATGTTGCATGCAGTCAAGGTTGAGCTCTGTTGGTGTCAACTGCTCTGCTATCTTTGAGGTGTCCAATAATGGTGGGAAATATGGCCAAAGGAGAGCCACGTTGAAGACTGGGTGTAGGCCAAGGAAAGGGGGGATGTTGAGCTCAAAAGCATTTTCACCCACAACCTTGGTGATGGTGTATGGCCCATAATGGAGTGGGCGATGATTCCGATGGGGCCCTGTAAGGCGTTCTTTCTGCAAGTGCAACCAAACTTTGTCTCCCACCTATAACTTATGTGGCACCCGATGTTGATCATGGCGCTGCTTGTACTTGGCATTAGACCTCTGTAGAATATCCTGAACCTGTTGGCGAATGTGTTGGATCTGATCAATGAATCGGGTGGCTTTTTCATCTTCTAGTGGAGCAGGAGATGATTCAGGTGAGGTGGTCACCAGGGATAGTGCAACATCCATGGGGCCCAATGGTTGGAATCCCAACCCCAACTAAAAGGGGTTGTGGCCAGTTGATCTATGCAAGGCTCGGTTGTAGCTATGTTGTACACAGAGAATACTCTCATCCCATGTGTGGGGGTGTTTTGAATTGTACATGCACAGGATATGTACGATCATCCGATTGATGACCTCAGTTTGGCCATCTGTCTGGGGGTGGAAGGCAGTGGATTTGGTGAGCTTGGTATCCAATAGTGACTAGAGGCTCGAACAAAATGTGCTGAGGAACTGACTGTCACGGTATGAGATAATGGTTTGTGGGATCCCAAAATGTACCCATACTTGTTCAAAGAAGAGCTTGGTAGTGGTTTATGTTGTGATGTTCTTCTTGCAGGCGGCTAGAATCGCCATCTTGGAAAAGCGATCAACAACCACAAAAACACAGTCATTTCCCCTCTTGGTGGATGGGAGGCTCGACATGTAGTTCATTGAGATGGATTCCCACATCCTCTTAGGAGTAGGTAGAGGGGTGTACAGGCCCTGTTTCTTAGGAGTCAGTTTGACAATAGTGTAGGCGGTGCATGACCTTATATACTTGCCAACATCTTGTCAAAGTTTCGGCCAATAGAAATGTTTTTGCAACACTGCCACTGTCTTTTCGATACCAAAGTGTCTTGCCACCCAACTGTAGCGAGCTTCCCAAATCAGCTTCCCGCGCTCTCTTGATGGAACGTAGATATGGCCCAGACGACACAACAACCCATCTTGAAGATGGAAATTAGCGACCACTGAGTTAGCGCCCAACATTTGGTAGGTGGTGGAGAAGTCAGGGTCTGTCTCATAGAGGTGGGGCCATCCGAAGGTCTCGTGGCCCCAAGAGTCTAGCAACGTGGTGAGTGTCGTGACTGGAGGTCGGTTGAGGCAATCAACAACTTGGTTGGTACTTCTTGTTTTATACTTGATGTTGAGATGGAACTGTTGTAAGTATGTGGACCACTTCTGATGGCGGTCATTCTGCAATTTTCCTTGGGTCTACATGAATTGTAGTGGTTTGTGATCAGTGTGGATGATTGTCTCCTTCCCAAGAATGTAATGTCTCCACTGACGACAGGCTTGCACAATGGAGTACATTTCATTGTCGTAAGTAGGGTACTTATGGTTAACATCTAATAGTGTCTCACTATGATATGCCACGGGGTGGTCATGTTGAGTGAGAACAATGCCCACAACATAGTTTGAAGCATCTGTCTTGATCTCAAAGGGATGTTGCAGGTTTGGTAATGAAAGTACTAGGGATGAGCACAAACAATTCTTCAATTCATCGAAGGCTTGCTGTTGGGACAAGCCCCACACAAATTGTGCCTTATTTCCACCCCTAGTTACTTGGTTGAGGGCCCATGCGATATGAGAGAATCCCAACACGAACCTGCGATAGAAATTGTCGAGGCCCAAGAGGCTCTGAATCTCAGTGAGTGTGGTTGGGGCTGGAAAATCACAGATGACCTAGATCTTGGTTGGATCCACATGCACACCGTGCCGATCAACGATGTATCCTAATTAATGGACCATGTCCATGCCAAAAGAGCATTTTTCCAAGTTTGCATATAGTTTGTGCTTCTACAGGGTGTGCATAACTTGTTGAATATGTTGCAAGTGTTTCTCCCATGTCTTGTTGTATATGAGGATGTCATCCAGATACACCACTACAAAAGTATTGGTGAAAGGTCGTAGGATATCGACCATCATCCTCATAAAAGTTGTTGGAGTGTTTGTCAAACCAAAGGGCATGACCAACCATTCGAAAATACCTTCTTTTGACTTGAAGGAGGTCTTCCATACATCTGTCTGTTCTATTGGAACCTGGTGGTAGCCAGACTTTAGATCAATCTTACTGAAGTATTTTCCCCCCGTAAATTGATCAAGGAGGTCATCGATTCGAGGAATTGGGTACCGGTTTCAGACTGTGATTTTATTCAGAGCCTAGTAATCAATGCAGAGTCGCGAGGTCCGGGCTTTCTTCTGCACCAACACGATTGGGATCCCACAAGGTGATGCGCTGGGACGTATGATCCCCTTGTGGAGCAGAACTTGGATCTGCCTCTTGATCTCCTCATTTTCTAACAGAGAGTGGTGGTAGACTGGCCCATTGGGTAGCGATGCACCTAGGGTCAGATCGATGGGATGCTTGGCCTGACAGTGCAGAGGTACCTCAATGGGAGAGGAGAAGATATCTGAGTATTCTTCCATGACCTTATCCACTTTATTTTGTTGTGTGGAGAGATTGGCTGTGGAGGCCCTGGATGTGGTTATGATCTTTTGCTCACTCTAAGAGCGAATCACAAAGAAGACAAATTTCCCGGTCTAAGAGATGACCTTTCTGCATTGCTTGGCAGAGATCAAGGAAATAACACTAAGAGGGACTTCCTCGGGTATCCTATACAATTTCCTATTCAAAGCAATAATAACACTACAAGGCCTAGAATCATATACAACATGATGTTTCCATAAGTAAGGTTGGCCCAAAAAAACATTACAAACTTTGAGAGGAGCAACATAACACAATAACTCATCTTTGAAGGGCTTGATGTCGTACGACAATTGACATTGTTGGATGACGCGAAGATCGCTTCCTTGGCGGAGCCATCCAATGGTGTAGGGTTGTGGGTGTGGTGTTATCGGCAGGGCCAGCCACTTGATGACCTCTACTGAGATGTGGTTCTTCTGGCTATTGTTATCAACGATGAAGTGCAGCGGGGTGCCTTTTACCCACATGTGTGAATGGAAGAGGTGCTCACCTTCTTCTGACTCATTTGGTTCACCAGGTTGGAGCTTGGTGGTGGAAACGGTGGCACTGGGTTCCATGTCAATGATCCATCTTCCCTTTTCTGGTTTTGACTCAGAGTCAAAACCTGCATTTGATTCATAGGCTTTCACTTCGGCCACCAATGACTGCTTTGAGCGACAATCAACAATGTTATGCTAAGGGCTCTTATGGAAGTCGCACCACTTCCCATTATCTTTATTTTTTTTTTCAATGTCCTTCTTTGCTTGCAGCTTGGACTGGTTGTCCTTATACTATACATCTTTTCTTTGTCCTTTTTTATGTGGGTTAGGGCCGCCCCTCCCTGACTTTTGTTGTGAGTTGTTCCTAGGCCCAAATTGCTGTGTCTTTTGTTTGAGCTTCTGCTTGATTTTGATGGCATATCGATGGGCCGCGCCCAAGGACGAGATGTTCAGAATTACCATTTCATTCTAGATGTATCTATGTAGAGAACCATGATACTTGACCACCAAATGTCACTCTGAATCTTTGATACCCATCTTGGTATGCAAGGTATGGAAGATATTTGTGAACTCTGGCACTACTTGGTCTCTTTCTTCCCACGGTGTGGTCCATTTGGTATACAAGTCATCATAACTTCTGAAAGGGTAGTATTTTTCCTTAATAACATCCCTGAAGGATTCCCAGGTGGCCATGACTGTAAATAATGAGGGTTCATTTGTTTCCTTTTGCTTACAGAAAGTTTTCCACCAATCTTTGACATGGGGAATGACTTTGAGGAGTGCAAAAGTAATCTTTTCTCTATTCGAAAAGTTATGGAAAAAAAAATACCCTTCTAGTAGATTCAACCACTTGTCTACAACATATGCATCTATCTGACCTTCAAATATAGGAATATCAAATTTGATTTGTACCTTGAAAGGGGTGGTGCCTCCGCTCGAGGAAGATGTGTCGCCTGTTGGTAGCCGCCTAAGGATTTGCGCGAAACTATCCATCATCTCGTTCCTTTGTTGTGTGAGGGATTCCTCAATCAAAATTTTGAAAGGATCTCTTGTCCCTTCATCTTTATTTTATCCTGCCATGAGAGGTCGCTTGGGCGTGTGAGAGCTTTTGTCCTCAAGAGAAACAAGCTCAAGACCCAATTCTTTGTACCTTGACCTCGTTGGGGACATGCATTAAGACGATAAGGAATAGATTGCTCTGATACAACTGATTCAGATTTTATGAGCATAACAAAATGAATACAAATTATTAAAAGATGCTTAACACAGAATAACAGAGATACAATAAAACTGGTTTTCTATTCAATAAGGAAATAAGTTGAAACTGTAAAATGCAGCGGAAAACAAGCTTGTTGGAATGGTGGCGGCTTATCTCTCAGAATAGATGTGACGACTGCGCTCATTCGCAAGAAGATGATTAAAATGAGGATTTGAAGGCCTTTTTAAAATAAATAGGAATCTCAAAAACCATAGACATCCAAAAACCTAACCCTAGGAGATGAAGAGCCAAAAGTCATGTGGGCCCTGTTTAGGTAAGTTAGTACATCAACTTCCCGGGGTTGTAACTTTTGCATACGATCTATGTTTTAGGCGCACGATAACGCGTTGGAAAGGTATCGTCAAGGAGATTCATTTAGGGGGCTCAAATATAGCCTTTTGTTGTCATTGAGAAGCTCGATCTCGAAAAAACTTCATTTAGGCCCTCAAAATGGCCCCAGAAGTTAAAAACTGCTAAAAATAGTAAATTGCCAAAATTGCCAGAAAATTGTTTTGAGCGAGTTGGAAAAGGTGGGTAGCCACCGATATCCACCTGGATCAATCCTCCCTCCTTAGGAAGCAATGGTCTCCATTTCTTTGGTGCAGTAGCTGCTCTGCATTGACGACTCGATAAAGTTGGATCCTTTGTTGTCGAGTGCCTTTGATCTGTGTGTCCACAATATGGTCGTTGGATGCATGTTGCATGCAGTTAGGGTTGAGCTCTGTTGGTGTCAACTGATCTACTATCTCTGAGGTGTCTATTGACAATTAAAATCACAACGAGGTTTTTTCTCGCAAAGTATTGCTAAAGCCTATTAATTATATGCTAAATGATATATATAATACTAGTAGGTGGGACCCCCTTGTAGATTGGAGGATCAGATCATGTGCTTATTTGACATTTTTGCTGCTGTTTCAACACTGCTTATAGGGCTCTACGTGATTGATGGTGGAATGTTGGTTCTAAATGCGACAAATGGATGATGGATGAGGAATGTTATGTTTTGTTTATGTTGTTCCAAGCTCTAATTTCATGTTATGATGACTTATGTTATCCATTGTTTCCTTTTTTATCTGCTCCTTGATTCATTACTCTGACACCTACACAAGATACATGTTAATAAAAACACATAAGAGTAGTTGAAAAGACATTAAAGCAATTTGAACAAGATACAAAAGGAAGAAGCTAAACTATACTAATATGCTACACTATATGCATTGGAAATAAAGGGATTGTTGTTAGTCCTAGCTAATGGGGTTAGTGGTTATACGATTTATTGAGTTATATGAAAACCCATGTGATATGTGTCATAGTATGGTTGGCAGTGTTTAATGTGACACAGGGTGGCGCTTTTGGTAAATAGTGGATGTTGGTTTCGACGCATGGTTTAATTGAATGAATTAATGGAATCTTGGGTTGGCGTGTACTGAGGAATTGAATGAATGGAGGATGGATGTGACGTGCATTTACTGGATGTCACTCCATACCCCTCCCACTGGCTGTCACCCTGGCTTAGCTATTGTTCAATTGTGTTCATTTTGGTTAAGCTTTGATTTTCAGGTAAAGGAAGAACTGCTCGGCCAAGCTCGCATTTTTAAGGTTTTCTTGGTTACAGGTATGTCTTTTCGCCATCCATGAACCCACTCTGGTTATGAAATAGATATTGGCTCGGTGATGTATGGTTCTGTGCTTTTCTTGAGACTAGAAAGTGTGTAAACTTGTGATATTTCTCTAAAATGGATGTTCTATGTGGCTTCATTGCAATAATGGTTGAAATCACAGGTTCATTGGTTTTTTTGAGTATTAGTAGCCATGAAAGTTCTTTGTCATCCTTATTGGTCTTGGGTGGAGGGTTTCATTCAGTCTCGATTTGTTGGCTGTCTCCACACTTTTCTTGTCACCATACCCAGTCGTTTTACTGTTATGGGGTCGCTTGGTTTGAACCACCTTGTGTCATTGCGTATAGTTTCACTGGGGTATGGGTTCGTTCATGTTATTGACGTTTGTGCAGTGGGCTATTATGCCAAGGGGATTGCTCAAGGTTGATTGCTATTTCATGGATCTGTTTTACCTCAACATTGTTTGGTTTGATTGGGAAGACCACGAGGGTTATACCTTGTGTGTTCTCAGTGTTATTGCAGACCCAAATGAAGCCGATGCTCCTCTATTCATAGTCTCTCCTATCTCGTGAATTGTCACCCTATCTGCGAAGTTGTTGGTTGTATGACCTGTGTGTCCACCGTATCATCTTAGAAGTTCTCACCCGCTATTAGGGGTCAACTCTAGTCTTCCTGTGTTAGTCCACAGAGCGAACCCTTGATTTCTCAAAGCCTGGTTTTTGATAAAAGGAATCATTATGTTTTGTCGGGTATACTGTTGATTATTATGAGTGGTGGTGTATCGTCGACATAGTTCGATTGTTGGCTCGTCTCTGTTGATTATTTTGACAATGGTGTTGGATATTGGTATTTAGTCAATGCATTGGTTATTATAACAATCGAATTGATAAGTTCATCATGGTTAATGGGTTGATTTGAGTAGATAAAGTGGGAACGCAGTCACTGCCTCTTGTGTTGTAAAAGTTAGATTGTTGACTCAACATTGTTTTATGGTGATCAGGGATATTCCTCTTTGATTTTTACGAAGGGATGTTGTTACTTTGTGTTTTAATTGCGAAATGGGAGTATTTCAAATCATGACAATTGTGTTTGACTGTTCATTGTGTATGTTTGATGAATGTCATGCATCATAGCAGAGATAGGCACGGGTTCTGTGGCAGTATGGTCTCATTACAATTTAATTGCTAAATGGAATTGAGAGATGAAATTGGGCATGATTTTTGTGTCTGTGTTTGATTGAGGAAATAAATCATGGACAATGGTTGATATTTTGATGTTAAACAAAGTGGAAACAAGGGAATGTGTGTTCATTTGGAAATTGTTTTGAAATATTTGATGTAGGCAATAAAAGGAAACATAACTCTTGTCTAGGTTGTTTGGAAGGCATATTGTCTTGTTTTGATGACACCGTTTTAAATATTTAATTGAGAACAGTGAGCAAGTTAGTACACAGAATTGATTGAATTATACACAATAGTTGTTTAATTGATCACAATGATTACTTGGTTGGTGTTGGATCTTTTACATCTGATATAAAATGGTTTTATGAATTACATAATTAATTTTATGAACAATATCCGCTCTCTTTCCCTACCATTATTTCACTTTTCACTAATTACGATCCCCTCGCCTTCCCACATTCATTTTCACTCCATGTTCTTAAAATTTCACTATAGTTAAGATAATTATGTATTGGAACAGTTTGAAATCACAGTTTCTCGCATGGATTACAGTGACATACTCCTTGGTTTACATTACAGTTGATTGTGTGTTGTCTGTGAGCAGTAACCATGATTCTTTTTCCTCTCATTTTAACATTTTTCTCTCAATATAAACCCTTCGCATATCAAAGAACCTTTGTTCACCCCCTGCTCATTGACAATGGTTAAACACTTTGTATGGATTGGATTGCATGAGTCTGATATGTTGCTGAGCCAAAATTTATTTCATATTTTAAAGGAGTTATCATGTATGGTTGTTAAAGGAACTATTTTCTAATCAATTAGGCATACATGAATGATCTCTTCAAGCAAAAGGTTGAAAACCGAGGCCCACCATGCCCCTGTCAACTGTTGCCACTTCCTCACCCTCCAATGGCTCTGATAAATTTGTGTCCTCTCGTATGCATTTGAGGGACGATTTCTCTCATATGATCAACGAGGTTAGGCCTAAAGGCTCCACAAAGCCTAAGGAAAATTCAGAGAGATTAAAAGGTGGTAGAAACAACAAGGGAAATATTGCCTAACAGATTGGAAAATATGGATTTTAAGATTTATTCATTTATTTATTGTTGAGAACAATTGACCTCAGATTTTTGGACAACATGTTTTTTGGATATATGAGTAATGCATTTTTGAAAATACTGTCAAATATCAATGAGATAAATTGTCAAACATGCATGTGATCATGGGAGTCAGAAGGAGGGATGTTTTGCTTAATTAACTAGTTATGTTATGATTGTTAAGAGCTAAAGGGAGTCACAAGGGGTCCCACCTACTAGTTATTATTTATTTAAAACCCTTATTATGATTTATTACTTCCTCCCCCCAACTAAAAATTTGGTTGAGTTTTGAGTTTTTAGTTCAACTACTTCAACCAATTCTAATTTTCTTAAAGGAAAAAGGAAAGGTAGGAACAAGAGGAGGATAGAAGGAGAAGTATACTGAGGTTTTCTCTTTGAGTTTATGTTGAGATAGTTCATTTTTAATTCATTCCTTAATTTATCACAAGCCTAATTATTTTTTATGATAGCAGGGTCTTATTGTAGACATCAAGAATCATGGCTGAATTACATCATTTAGACACTTATTTTTTAGAGCTGTTGATCTATCTTTGATAGTTTGTGTAAGCTTGTTTGTTTTTGAATTAGTTTTCATGAATGACAAAGGCTATTGTGCATAGTCGAGTCGGCAACAATCTGTGGCAAGTTGATCCAAATTTTAGAGTTCAGTTTTTGATTTTCTGCTAGAGGTCTTTTTGTATGTTTCATTGGGGATGTATAAGTTTGACTTTGGTCCAAAACTTCTTCGTGAAATTTTGTAAAGAGAATGAATTGAAATAAAAGATTTCTTTATGTCTCATCTATCTTGATTATCATCTTGGTGTCTTTACTTCTGTCTCTACATTTATTTCAACAATTGTTATATTCAGAAAATCATATAAATAATGAATTTTCTAGCAAGCTTTTATTTATAAAAATACTAGCCTAATCACTTGTAATCAATACTTGTGAGTTAGGATATTATTTTTGATGGCTATAAACATAGGGTGACATTTCCGACTATTTTTCTTTAGCCAAGCAGAATATGAAAATGATCGAGTAAGATTATTTTATATCTTTTCCTCAATATTTATTTGGCGACCATACTGGGTAGATGTTCAATATCTCTCTGGTTATTTTTTATAATTGAATACATCTATTTTTATGATATTGATTCTTTGACTGTTTTATCTCTTAATGATTGTGCCTGTTGCAAGGCAACTTGATATTGAGCCTGGTCTTCAAGATCAAACCAACATTGCTTTGAACCTGTTTAACACCATTTTAGACACTGCCAATACTCGTGCTGAGCTTAATCCTTCATGCACAACAATTGAGTGAGATATTAGTGCCAACGAACGTTGGGAATCTAGACATAGACAACCTAGAAATCAGTAGTAACCTTCTTGTTCCTTCAGTTTTGGCCTTTCTTCCATGCCTGAGAATCTCGTGTCTCTAGAAGAAGAAGATGCTTATCACTCGAAATTAATCCTATTGCTGAAATAGGAAGAAGGAACGTTGTGTTATCTACCCAACAAAGTGATCTAAGGAGAACTTTTTCTGATTCTTCAAGTTCGTTTTTTTATCCTTCACCTATCATCCACAAGATGGAATCTATTGGTGGCTCTGGTGGCACTGGAAGTGCTTTATCTTCTCAGTATTCATCTTCTTCAGTGATTGGTAGCTTATATAGCCACCATATCCCTATCCAATCTACCACAAATCCCACCAAAGTTATTAAAAAGTATGGGCTTTTTCAATTTGAAGAAGACACCAAAACCACACCATGGCATGTGTCCTCTCCTCTTAACCTAGCACTTGCTACTCGTCCACTTCCTAAATTCAAAGAACATCTTCCTAGGTTTTCAGGAAATAAAACTGTCACTACCAATGAACACCTGGTGGCATTTTCTAATGCTTGTCACAACATAGGAGCCAATGACAATGATACTTGCATGCGATTATTCGTCAATTCCTTGGAGGGAAAGGCTACGGCCGATTTCTTTGACCTTCCTCCTAATATTCTGTCTACTTGGGAGGAGTTAATCTACTAGTTTAGATCCACTTTTGGACAATTTAAAAGCCTAGCCAAGAAGTTACGGGAATACAATAACATCGCCTATAAGGATGGTGAAACCATCAAGTCCTTCAACTTGCGTTTCAGTAAGTTATACAATCAGATCCCTGAACTCATTCAACCTCATAACCAAGTCCCTTTCATACATTACTACAATGCATTACCTTCCCCCTACTGCCAAAGGCTTGAGGACAATCCCATTGATAATCTCGGTTTCACTCTGCATACTTGTTTAGAGTATGAAGAATAGCTTGAAAGAACAGGTCTTCCTCAGGGAGAATCGGTTAAATAGACAGACATGTCCGCCCTCTTACAGCTAGTACAAGACATGAATAATCGTATGATAACATTCGAACGAAAGGGAAATGTCTCCCCTCTCACCCCTGGAGCTTCATCCTCTTCTACACGCCCCTTTAAAAATCCAATTGAAAATAATTTTCAGCCTAAAGCTATATTGCCTCGAGGTTGGTGTAACTTCTATGAGGAACACCACGAGGAAGCTATATGTGAGGTAAGGAAGAGTGTTAGAGATAAGATCTTTGGTAAAATACCAGAAACTACTATCGATGTCCTATATTTTGGAGAGCCCGAAGATGTCATGATCATCGATACTAGGAACAAAGCCTATGATCCCAAGGGAAAATTTGATCCTCCCCGCAATTCTTCTAGCCCGAGCTCATCCTCACCCACTGCTACTGTTCAGGTTCCTAAGGTTCCTGACAGTCAAGGAACAACTTCCTCTCTTCCCTCTTCCAAGTACAATATCTTGAATCAGTTGGCCAACATCAAAGCAGATGCAACCCTTTTTGACATGGTTGTCGTCCCTGAACAACAGATGCATCTGAAACAACTCATGGAAGGAAAAGATTTTGTTGTAGCCAATATTTTTGAAGAGGATTCGTTTGTAAATAAAGTAGGTGTACATATCTTTAGATACCCTATACAAAATACCCCTTTTTACATTTCTGTAAATATTATGGATAAGATTGCCCATTGTTGCCTCATTGATGGCGGTTCAGGCCCAAGTGTGATGTCGAAGATTATTATGGAAGAGCTAGGCTTGTCTTGTACAAATGAAACGCCAGAAGCATGCTCTCCTATAATAGTCTACAACAAACAACCATAGGTGAGATTAAAGATGTGACCTTAGTTTTGTGCGCTCACCCTGAAATAAGGACAACCCTTAGTGTTCAGGTAATTGATATTGTTAGCCTATGGCTTACCTTTACCAATCACTAAGTCTAAATTGTCACCTATATTTGTATTATTCATTTATGATATTAGTAATATATCCTCAAGTGATGACTAATGAGTTAGTTAAGATTGCCTAGCCTAGTCATCATGCATGATTTTAGGATCTAGAGCAAATCTCTCTATGAGGTGGCATCACCCATTGTACTATAAATATGTAACATTGGAGTGAATACATTAAGGTGTTGGCTAGTGAGCCTTTTCCGCCATGTTGTTGTTCTTGTTTATGTTTTATCAATTGGTATCAGAGCCATGGTGAAAATAGGATGAAAGTTCCAGACTAAGAACATGATAATTCCATGGTAGTGTTCCGTGGAAGGTTTGATAATTTCATGAAGAATTGGAAGGTGAAAAATTCAAGCTTGAACGGGTAATGACAAAGAGAAGAGAAGAACCATATTCCAATCTCTGTCGCATCCAAATCAACCTCAATCATATCAAGAAATATAGAAATATTCCGGGTACCATAGCAATCTACTTGATTTGAAAACAAGCATAGATCTAGTTGATGAAACGAGGGTTTTGATATCGATGTTATATTTAAAAGCATTCTTGAACATTCCATTGTTGATCACTCGTTTCTATTCTACAATTTCCATTGTTTGAGTCAAGCCATGTGAATCCATTTCAGAGATTTGTTAGTTTGGGAGGTTTTATGTTTTTCTATGACATCTGATCTAAGGAGAAATCGAATTTGTTTATATTTTAACTATTCAAAGAGTGGCCAACGATCGTACTTTTCATTCTGTGTATTATTCTCGTTTGTATCATCCGTGTGTTTTTTGCGTGATGGTATTCCCATTATGATCTCATAAAATGAAAAGCCCGGTATCAAATCTCTGTGAGATTGAAAACTAATTGCAGATATTTTGTTGTGAATACCCAATTTAAATGTGAATCTAAAACTAGGTTGAAACTCTACGGACTTACTTGATTTTCTAGTTTCTTCACATCAGCTGATATTTCCAACAGAGGTTTCCGATTTGTATTCTGCAAATTTGGTGTCATCAACTCAGATTGTGCCCTCACATGGCCATAACACTCATATCGTGACCCTTCTTACATCGAAAGTTATGGTTGCAGTAAAAAAAACATAATCGGTGTTTTAAATTTCTGATCATCCGATCTGATAGATGATATAATGCGCAGTCGCTATTGCAGAGCCGAGATCCCTTCTTGCCTTTCAGGAGTTTCTACTTTTGGACTGGGCACTTGGCAGTTTTTCAGACGCCTGAAAAAGATGGAGTTGATTGAGCATAGATAAAAGGGGCTGGAGCAAGATCCCGTTCTTCTAAACTAGTTGCAAAAGAGTCTTTCAGTTATGATATGAATCTTAGATTCAATGCAACCTTGATTTTCTCAACGATTTACTCCTTGATTTTCTCAAAGATTTACTCAAAGATTTACTCCTTGATTTTCTCAAAGATTTACTCCTTTATTTTCTCAACGTCCCCACTCTCATGGATTTTAAAAAAGAAGAAGTACGAGTGCTTATTTAGAATGACATCTTATTTAAAGTGTTTACATGAAAACTGGTGAAGTAGTTATACATTCCAAAATCATGCCATGCATAAGACAAAACTATGCACATGTTTTAATAAGTTATATTTTTAAAAAGTTTAAGAGTGGTATGTAAAAGGGATATACAAAGCATAGTCAGATATGTTTTGAAAGTATTTTAAAAGTAATTTACTTCTAAAAGTATTTTTAAGTCTTATTACTTTATAATATTTTCACTTTTTAGATAAAAGTGATCAAGGAGGAGTTAAGGAGAACTAAGGAACTTTTTGTTATGGAGGTGAGTAAATATAATATTTTTCCTCATTAGTAAATGAGAGTGAGCATGAGAGAAGTGATGGACTTAGGTTGTAATAAATTTATTTTTTGAGCAAGATTATTGTAAGAGTGATACTTATAATAAAATTAAAGTATTTTTTTCTATGTCTTAGATTTGCTTGAAATTGAATAAGAGGATCTTAGGTACATCTTGTATAATGTGCGTTGGTGATTTTTTCATGGTTGTTTTATGAGCTAATTTGTGTCTAGTATTTGACACATTTCATTTGGAAAACAAACACACACAATTAATGTCAAGAAAGTACATGCACAATCAAGCACAAGTAATCAAGAAGCAACAAAGTTCAAGTTGTCATCCACATCATCATTCAACAACAATTTACATTCATAACATTGAAGCAATGAGCACATCGAGCTCATAATCAAGGTCTCAAAGCATCATCAAATTTGAAAATCAATTCATCTTTGGAATCAACATTCAATGTATTGAAATGTATTGAAATTAACTTTGGATTATAATTTTTTGGTGCATTTTCGGTTGAACCCGACACCCACAACTTGCTTGTGTCATTATATTCTTGAGTCTATAGGTTGAGTGGTTAAAAATAAATCATTGTAATACTTTGGGATGCATTTTCGGTGGTAACCGACATCCTCAACTTCTTGTAAGAAAAGTTCAAGTGAGCATGAAGTTCAAGCAAGGCAAGTTCAAGTAAGCGTGAATAGCAAGTGAGCATGAAGTTCAAGTGAGAGATTCAAGTTAGAGAGTTGCAGATAATCCTTCTTCTATCGATTCAAATTGTAATAAGGATCTACCTGGACAAGGAGACCTCCTTTAGTGTTTTTGAAATGGATCGAAGTCTCGAATTATTAGAGTTACTGAACACTCTAATAAACACCACTGAAGACAACATAGTGATATTGAACAAAAAAACTCTTCAATTAGTGCTAACTTGTTTGCAAGTGACGCAAGCTACAGTGAGACTTCTTCAATCTCTATCCCAACTATTGAATGATGAGTTGACTAATCTAAAAAATAAACAACTAGTGAAGTGTTCTGAACTAGTTTTTGTTCAGCACAACCCTCTCTATAATGATGATGATGATGATGATGGTGCTTTTGATCAACGGTCAGTGAAGGAACAACAAAGTGATACAACTTCAAAATCAGTTTCAGATGAAGTTGAATCTATTCATGAACCTACATTTCAAGAGTTTTCTTTTGATTTCAGTGAAGAAAACCTTTCAATGTTGCAACATCATGCAGTAAATCCACTTCCACGGATTTCAAAGCAACAGGTTCAAAATACTCTTTCCAAGCCCATCACCAGACCTTGGGAAGAAATCATTTACAACAAGAATAGAACAGGACTTGGATATGACAAGGAAGTTACCTTTCATATTCCTGATTATTCCAAACCAATCAAGTTCCAAAGTGCTGGATTCCTTCAAGAAGCTTCAACTTCACCTGTTTAAGTTCAGCATCAGAATGATAAGTGCCAACACTGTAATTGAGTTGGTCACAAGGAGAATCAATGTTTTGATCTCCATCCTTGCCAGCATTGTGGAAAGCATAGCCATTCTTTAGACAGATGTTCAACACTGAAGAAACCTGCAAGATTGAAAATTCACTATGAGTGGATTGATCCTTGGCAGTGGTCATCAACAACCAAGCGATTATATAAGTCTTACCATAGAATTCAATCTCGAGTAAAGACCAATCTTGTAGCACATAAATTTTTTTGTACCTCACATAAGTGGTCCCCTTATGGTGTAGCTTTTGAGAATGGCCCTCACAGGATGAGATAACATGTGGTTGTTTCCGCATGCCCACTTTGTGTTGTACTCAAATGAAACAAGTATGGTACTCTCTTGAGCCTAGAAGGGGGGAGTACAATGATGTAACTCTCATGCACCTTAAGGGGGGGAGTTCAAAATTCCAGTGATGATGGTTCATGAAACCACTTGTGGTCTCTCCTTTAAGCTGACAAAGGGGGGAATTGATGATGGAATTGAATATGGTTGTCAAACTGAAAGTTTCGACAACAAGTATGCCATATGCACATGGAATTCACCAAATGGGCAACTGTGGTCTGTAGATGACAAACTTTGGCAGAATTATGGTTCAATAAGTTTAAGTTGAATCATATAGATTTTGATTTTGAGAGAAATGATGTGAACATTTGGTTCACATAGATGGTCATTCGACCTAGTAGAGGACAAGAGGATCCTTCTGCATTGCAACTTGGCATTTGATTAAGTTGTCAAGCATTTTTAGGGATGTGTCAGACTAGAAGCTGATTCACTTCTCTTGGTTCGCTCTCATCAGATTGGAGTTTACATTAAGTGAACAAATTGCATGCATCCTAGCTCACATGATTACATAGTGAGATTTTCTAGAGATGACAAACTTTGGCAAGATTATGGTTCAATGACTTGCAATTGAATCATACACATTATACATTTGGATGTTGTTGTACACCTAAAAGTGTCAAGATTGGTTAGTGGTCATTCCAAACCACAGATTTGGAGAGCACTTCAGTGATACACTGATAGTAGAGTGGTGATACTACATGTTCACCAATTAGCAGAAGACATCATATTCTTCTAGCTAAAATACTTGGCAAACTGATTAAATTGTCAAGCAATCAGGAAATGTTTAGATATTGCAGCAGTTCACTTCCATATCTCAGCTCTCTTCCAGTTCATTTCAAATGAACATGTTCAACATCCAGATTGGCGGTTTTTCAGGCAATTCTTCATTGAGGCTCAACTCAGGAGTTTCAGAATGAAGACTTGGAATTGATACCAGTTTATTCTTAATTGTTGGTATTATTGATCAGACTTGTGATTGAGGGGGGGATTGCTAGCCTATGACTTACCTTTACCAATCACTAAGTCTAAATTTTCACCTATATTTGTATTATTCATTTAGGATATTAGTAATATATCCTCAAGTGATGACTAATGAGTTAGTTAAGATTGCCTAGCCTAGTCATCATGCATGATTTTAGGATCTA
>ML797253.1:155551-167254 GCA_009831015.1 Picea engelmannii | reverse complement strand
GCAGCAAAAGGACAAGAAGCTCAACGGAGGATCTACTTCAGCCGTCCGGAAAAAGGTTGGTTTATTCCTCTCTTGTATGCATGTGAAGAAAGGGGTTTCAGATTCGGGTAGAAGGTCAAAAGTTAAGTCTTGAGGGTCATTTTCTGCGTATAAGTTTAGAGCCCTAGCTTATTAGTCCGTAGGGTAGAATACCCCACAACACTCGTTGGTTCAGAATGTAAATCTCAGTGAAAAAGAATTAGATGTCAGAGTATATCATGTAGATACGTATGATAATCACACATATATCATAGATATTCCTTCACTGCCAGTGAGCCTATTCAGTACCCTGGTGAAGTTATCTATTTCTCCCATTGAAATTCCTTTCACCACTTCAATTAATAATTTTGCGTTTAAATGTTGATATGAGGGCAATCATTTAAATGAATTTTCTTTCATCGTCTCTTTTTTTTTGGGGGGGACAAAATGGGGGCAATCAATTTCTTGAATTTCCTTTCACCATCCATCTTATATTTTAATACATGAAGTAGGGGAAATCAATTTGTATGTAACATACAAGGGATGATATATATTTAAGATATTCAAAGGAAAGGTCTTTCATAATTTCTTTAGTATACTCCGAAACTAATTTTCTTCCAACGTTCAATACATCTTCACCTATTGAGGAGATTTTATAGGGGATTTTAAATTTAGGGATCAACCTTGAGCGAACTAGTCAGTGTAAAACTAGATAAGAGAGATAAAGTTATTAGGATTAGCTTAGACATACTTTCTTTCAGTTAAGTTGAAAGGGATGTATAATTTTTCTCCTAACATTATTTTGAAGACATGTTTATGAGTTTTTAGAGTTAAGGTGAAGCCTTCTCTCTCTATGAAGACCAACGAGAGGTATTGAGAATCATAGGAAAACAAAACTTGAGGATGGGAAGAATAAAATAGAAAGAATATTCAAATGTTATGTTGCGAACAAGTTCAATCCCACACAAGCTTGTTCATTGATTCTCATATTTTCTTTAAGGTATTTTTATTCTTATTTTCTTTTTTATAAATTTTATTTTGTTTTTTATTTTTATTTTAATTTTATCAAAACTCAGAGAAGACTTTTAGGATTAGGCTATAATTCTTGTATTCCTCTGGTTGTTGATCAGGTGACAATATTTATATGGATGAGACTTCTTTCATATTTAGTGATACCCCCTTGAAAATTTAACTGGGGTCAGTAGGGTAGAAGATCATACCTCATATTTTCTTTATATTTTCAACCAAGTAAACCATTTATTTATCACCTGTTTTGAGAGAAAGCCAATGTTTTGAAATGTGAGTGTTGGTTTATGATAATCCTGATCTCTCAAATATTAGCAAGTATTGTTCATAAAAATAAACATGAGAAATGTCAGAAACTTCTGAAAAAGAAACAATAGGTGTTACTCGTTTTTTATATTTCTGTTTTTATGAAATCAACAAAACTGGTCTTTTTACAGTGAACATAAAAACTTACCAAAGAAACGAAAACTGTAAATCAAAACAAGAAAACAAACAGATATGTACAATGGTGATTTGGAATTTTATTATTGCATGAAATGCTTCAGGTAATGCCCATTGATAGGGGTGTTAAGGATTTTCCCATCGAGGTTTTCTAATAAGAATGAGTTCTTTCCCTCAGAAGCCACGATCTTGAAGGGCCCACACCAGATGTTATCGAACTTGCCATGATTTCCAGCGTCTTCTTTCCTAGCATCCCACTTCAAAACTAGGTCATCAGGAAGAAATTCCCTATCTTTATCTTTTTTATCAAACAAATCTTTCATGTTGTCTTGATATTTCTGAAGTTTCTCATCCACTTCAACCCTATTTTGTTGTACTTCATTTAACTGGTTTATTCTTTTGGTAACATCGTTAGGCTCTTCCTTCGCATTTTGCCAAAGATTCATCATGGGAAGAGCAAGATTTACGGGGAGGACTACATCAGTATCGTACACCATTTGAAAAGGAAGCCTTCTGATTGACTTCTTAGTGTCGATGCAATTCTCCCATGAAGCGTATTTCAAATGAACATGCAAGGCTTTCTTATTTTCAGTTAGCACCTTTTTAATTATAGTGATCAAGATATTATTTGATGATTCATCTAATCCATTTCCCTAAGGATAGTAGGTTGTGGAATGGCCTAGTACAATATTGTACTTTTGACAAAAACTCACCATCACCATGTATTTGAAATCTTGGGCATTATCCGTGACTATATTCCAGGGACAACCGAATCTTGATAAAATGTTTTCTTCTAAGAAATTGATCACCACTGAATCTGTAGCATTTCATTTCGGAATGTCTTCTATCCATTTAGTGAAATAGTCTGTGGCAGTTAAGATCCATTTATGCTGTGAAATTGAATGTGGATGGATTTCCTCGATGAAATCTAGAGCCCATTGTTGAAACAGAGCTTACCTTTTGACTAGAATGAAGGGAAGAGCGGGAAGCTTTTGTTTTCCTAAGAATAATTGACAAGAGTTAGAGGCTCTGAATTTAGTATTCACATCAGTAAAGAATTTCAGCCAATAGTATCCATCCCTCAGGATTTTATAGGTCATTTCTCTCCAGGTGCGATGTCCTCCACACACCCCTTCATGAAACTAATTTATGACGTTCTCTGTTTCAGATTCTATTAGGCATCTTAGTAAATATCCTAGGGGATCCTTCCAATACAGTTGGCTGTCAACGATGCAATATTTTACCGCGTGCAACTTCAATGTTATCACTTTAGAGGGAGTCATATCACTTGGGCATTGAAGATTCAGTAGATATGAAACTATGTCGCCATAGCAAGCAGAGCAAGAGAATTGTTCTTGAATCTGAGTTGCAGGTGTTTGTACATTGAATTATTCTATATTAGGAAGGTCTCCGTAAGATTGTAGATGGTTTATTCTGATTTCTCAGAAATTTTATTTGGCTAATATATTAGTTAGGTCCGGACCCTTGATGAGTTTGGTCGGTTTTACCTCAAGATCAAATTCCTGAATCTTGTCTAGCCATCGACTTCTCTTTCCGTCACTATTTGGTTGAACCAATATATATTTAACAGAGCTAGTTGGCACGTAGGCAATTACTTTGGAATGCATCACGTAAGTCTTGAAAGCTTTGAGTGCTTTCACCATTGCATATATCTGTTTTTTCAATATATCATATTTCAGTTCGATGTCTCTAAGAATTTTTCTGAAAAATGCTATCAGTTGCTCGAAACCTTCATCATTCTTCTGTAAGAGCACGACCGTGATAGTATGATCGGAGGTGAATGAAAAAATCAAGAATTATTTCGTATAATCTGGACTGGCCAACACCGATGCTTCTCCTATAACTTTATTGATGCATTCAAACGATGCTTTAGTTTCAGTTGTCCATTTGACCTCGGTGTCTTTCTTGAGCATATTTGTAATTAGTTTAAAATTTTTAGCGAAGTTTGGAATGAATCTTCTCAAAAAATTTATTTTTCCTAAAAAAGACTGCATTTTCTTTTTGTTCCTAGGAATATTTATTGTATCTATAGCTTGAACCCTTTTTGGGTCAATTTTGATTCCTTCCCTAGATACTATATGGCCCAAGAGTTTACCTTCCTGCATTGCAAAATGAGATTTCTTGGGATTTAGGTACAAACCGAATTTCCGACATTTCTCGAATGTCTGTTTGAGGTGTACCAAGTTCTCTGCATTAGAGTTAGAAAAATAATTTAAATCATCGAGATAGATAATGACAAACTTATCTCTTTCACTGACAAAGGTGATGTCCATTGATCGTTGGAAAGTGGCCCCTGTGTTCATCAGACCAAATGGCATTTTGTTGTACATGAAACTACCCCATGGAGTGGTAAATGCGGTTTTTTCTTTATCATCTTCGTGGACTCCAATTTGATTGTAATCTGAAAAGCCATCAATCATAGAAACTATGTTAGCTTTGACCACTTTTTCTAGAATGTGATCCATTTTAGGGAGTGGATAATTGTCTTTAAGGGATGATCTGTGATCCTAAAATCCATGCAGAGTTTGATTTCACCATTATTTTTCCTGACTGAAACTAAGTTGGCTACCCACTCAGAATACCTGAGTGGAACAATAATCTTTGCATCAAGGAGATTTTTAACCTCCCTTTATATTACAGGCAAGAGTATAGGGTTTATCTGTCTGAGTTTCTGCCTGAAAGGTTTGATGCCCTGCTTTAAAGGGATTTTATGTTCGATGACAGTGGTATCATAAGTTTTGAGTTCATCGTAAGACCGAGCAAAGACATATTTGTATTGTTTAAGTAACTCAACATATTTACTTTTCATTTCGGGCGGAAGGTATTTAGATATTTTGACCAGTTTAGGAGTTTCCTTAGTGCCTATATTACAATATTCCACCTCTTTGGGATGAGGTTGCAAGGTAGACTTTAGAGGTATGTCATCCTGATCAAATAATCTTTCTAGAGGAATCAGGCCTTTAGGGATCTGATTTTTTTTTAGCACTAACATGCAGTGGTTAGCGATATTATCTTGGAACTCCTGAGGATCTTACCTTCCTGCATGATCCAAGTAGGGTCATTTTGATTTTCTTGGTCAATGTGGGTTTCAAAAAATTCATCAACCATTTCTAGAAATTGCTTGATCTCCTCACCATCTTCAAAGACCTACCAGTGATGGAAATTATTTGGTATTGAAGTCCTGTGCCTCATTTCTATGTGATACTTTAGCTTCAGGACAATAGGTGGCATAAACGTAGCAACCGCTTTCGCTAGAGAATCAACTTGTTGATTTTCTACCCTGGGAATATGATGATATAAAACGATGAGAAAAAAATTTCTATCAAATCCCAGGCGCAATTCCTGTAGGATCTTAGCCTTGGATGTTTGTCTTGGTACTGCTTCCTTATCTGTTTTACAATTAATTCTGCATCACCGTAGACTATTAGATTTTCAATTTTCAATTTCCTGGCAGCTTCTAATCCTAAGACGAGAGCTTCATACTCGCATATGTTATTTGTATAGTCAATGTCCCACAATAATCTGTATGGGAAAGGGATAATGAATTCATCTCTGGCTTCCATAAACAACACCCCAACTCCTACTCCTTCCCAAGATGAAGCACCATCAAAAAACATTTTCCAAAGTCCTACACTATTTACATTTTTGTTGGTATTTTCTATTTTTTGTTTTTTGTTTTCTTCTTCTATACAACTTTCTTCTGTACATGTATCAAAACCATCATCAATTGATAATATGTAGTTTCCTAGAGCCTAATCAACGACATATACTAGGTAATTATTTGGGTTCTATGGGTCACTTATAGTATACGCCAACCTTGTTTCTCTGTATAGACGAGTGAAATGTGTTGGCATTTGGCATGTTTTACAGACAGTGTATGCTTGTCATTGATGGCAAGTACAACAACAAAGATGGAAGCAAACGTGCAAAGGATTGTAGGCAGGTCATTGATGACAAGATCAGAGTAAGCATCGATGAAAAATAGGAACAAAGTAATCTCATGAGTAATTAGCACAGAGTCGATTAAAGTTCCTAAGCTCGGGAGGAGAAGCGTCAGTGATTGTTGGATCCCAGTTAAATTCTCGAAAGAAGGAGGACCGCCAGATCTGATTGTAGACAAGAAGAATGCATGGAAGAGGAGGAAAAATCTCAGGTGTCTTATCTGATCATAAGTTTCGACCATCGTTGGATCAGGAAGAACCTGCACGTTCTTTAAAGTGCAAGATTGAAGTGGTGGTCCAAGTCCATTTTGGAGTTTTGGCTATCGATATTTTGGAAATCGGGAGATGGAGATGTCAAGAACTCCTACCACAGGAGTCTCGAAATCATGATATGAAAAATCACGACAAGATCTTGACCATTGATCCAAGAGGGACGCGTGGCAGAAGATCAGAGCATGTCAAAGACTCCATTTCAGGGTTTCGCGAATCGTGACTTGGAGGGTCAAGAAACAATACCACAGGAATGCTGAAATCATGAAATGATCTGAGCCATCAGATCAAGGTTTTATGTTGACCATTGATCCAACCCCATTTCGGGGTTTCGGATACCGGAACTTGGAGTGACGAGAACCTCCATCTAAGAAATTGCGAGATGCGAATTCATGATGAGATCTGGACCTTCAATACACCAAGATTATGGACCGTTGATCTAAGCTCCATCTCGGAGTCTCACCTATCGCGACTTGGAGTGACGAGAACCTCCACCTAAGGAACAATGATATGTGAATTCACGATGAGATCTGGACCATCAATTCATCGAGATCGTGGACCGTCGATCAGGGTCGATGAAGGTCATAAGTTCGTGAAAATACTGAAAAGATGAAATGGATGTAGCATGTGGTCACATCGATGGAAGATGGGGGAAGGAGCTAGTGCATACAAGCTCTTTTTCGGAGTTTCGGGGATCGCGACTGAGAGTGTCGAGACACTTGGTCACACGAATGCCAAATTGCCGAATGTCGAAATGCCGAAATGAATGTAAGATCCCATGGAGCCAATCCAATGGTGTAGGTGAATTTGAGTATGATCGGAGGGCTAATGTTTCTCTTCATAGTGTAACTGCTAGAAACCATTGATGATTTCTGCCAGAAGATTCGAAGAGACTTATGTGTGATTGCAAGAGGAGTTGAAGAGTCTCCAAGCTTCTTCCAGTGAATGAAGACTATTCTTAGAGGGTATTGACAGATGGATGAGAGTTCAAGTCTGTAACTGAAATAGAAAGGCATAAGCTTGACAATGCCAGAGAAGACGAGGATTATCAACTGTTAGAGAGGCTAAGGAATCTCAATAGGACATCCAGTAATGTTGGACATGTGGTGGGAACCACTAGAGAAGTTGAAGAGTTGTGATGATTAGGCAGAGCACTCGAGAGGTGGAGGATATTGTCACGGTGTGAGTATGCATAGGGATTGCGCACATTGCATGCACAAGGTGCACAGAAGCTATAAGTACACGGTATAGAGAAGAGATGTTGGGTTGTTGTTGGAGTTGTTGTGGTTGCTGTTGTTGAAGGTGATGAGGGATTTAGGAGGGTAGAAGGAGGAGAGTACAACAGCTGAAATGCAAAGCAGAAGAATGGTGGATCAAATGGATATGGCACACAATGTGTAACGTGAGAAGAACATAAAGCGCAGAGGAGTGTGCAGAAGACACTGATGCAGATAGAGAAACACAGTGTAGCAGAACAGTGATAAGTCTGGTAAGCCAATGATAAATATTGTATCACTGTGATAAGTTTCATTGACAAAGATTTATATTTTTGGGTGGTAGAGAGGTGCAAGGGAGGACTGGTGTTCTCAGGGGTTCAAGTGGGAGCTTGAACAGAGGGAGTTGGTGCTTCCTTCTAGTTGGTTCTAGAGAAATCAGGGAGTTGGTGCTTCCTTCTAGTTGGTGCTAGAGAAATCAGGGAGTTGGTGCTTCCTTCTCTTTGGTGCTAGAGAAACCAGGGAGTTGGTGCTTCCTTTTGGTTGGTTCTAGAGAATCCAGGGAGTTGGTGCTTCCTTCTAGTGGGTGCTAGAGAAAAACAAAGAGTTGGTTCTCTCAGCAAGTTGGAGCTTGCAAAACAGAGGTTGTATCCTCACAATGAGTTGGTTCTCATATGTATGATAATGTAAAGTATGTAAATAATACTTATCATATAAAGAAGAAGAGGTTTTTACCCTGTATGGGTTTCCTCGGGAAAATATTTGTTTCTGTGTTTCTCATATATGTGACTGATGCTAAATGTGCCATTGCTTATTTCCCTACATTATTGTGATCATCATTGAGTGCCTTGTAAATCATTTAAAAGAAGCATAATTGTTTAAGCACGGGAACAACTGATTCACCCCCCCTCTCAGTTGTGCAACAATTGGTATCAAAGCAGGCCCCTTCTATCTAAGGGTAGATCCTAGAGCTTAAACATGTCAAGCCATGAAGGAAATTCGACCAATAAGGCCCCTCTATTCAATGGAACAAACTTTGCCTTCTAGAAAGTTAGAATGAGAACCTACATAATGGCTTTAGGTGTAGATGTCTGGGATGTGGTAGATACTGGTTATGCAAAGCCAATTGTGCTAGCTAATAAGGATGACAAGCTAGAATTTAGTTTCAATGATAAGGCTATGAATGCTATCTTGAGTGGGTTTGTAGAAGTAGAATTCGTAAAAGTTATGCACCTAGGAACTGCCAAAGAAATGTGGGACAAACTCATTAGCAGTTATGAAGGTAATGAGAAGGTAAAGGACGCCAAGCTTCAAACCTACAAAATATAGTTTGAACAGCTGAAGATGAAGGAATATGAAACAGTTGGAAAGTAATTTCTGAGAGTTGAAGAAATGGTAAATGCAATGAAAGCACTTGGTGAAAAAATTGAGGAACCTTCTTTAGTTTAGAAAATCTTGAGATCTCTCCCAGATAGGTTCAACCCAAAGGTCTCTGCTATAGAAGAACTTAATGATCTAAAAACCTTGGAGTTTGATCAACTTCTAGGAACATTCACTTCTTATGAAATGAGAATAGTTAAAGATAAACCCACCTCCAGAGAAGCATCATTCAAAGAAGACAAGAATGAGGATTTTGAGCCCGATGAAATTGAAGAAACATTTGTGAAGAGATTGAAGAAGGGATCAGGAAAATACAAAGGTAAACTACCTTTCAAATGTTTCAACTGTGGTAGAATAGGTCATTTTGCAAATAAATATCTGCACAAAAGAAAGTATCAGACGTATGATGATGAGGAGAAGCATAAACACAGAAATTTCTTTAAAGAGAATAACTTTAAGAAGAAAAGTCTTTGCGTAAACAATGAGGATGATCCTTCAGATGATGAAGACTATGACTCCCCTATTGAAGATAAATTAAATGACTTCATACTTATGGCCAAAGAGGATTATGATAATAACAACACAGGAAGTGAAGTTAATGAAGAAGAAGTTGTGGTTCACATGGAAGGAGAACTGATTAGTGCACTGGAAGAGATTGACAGACTAAGAATTAAGAACAGAAAACAAAGACAATTGTTGATATAATTCGAGAAAGACAGTAAAAAACCTGATGAAGACCTTGTCCTACTAAAAGTAGAATTAGAAGAGGAAAAGAAAATCGAAGACATTCTGAAACGACAGTTATCAGAAAATAAGGCGAGATGTGAAGCATTAGAAGAAGAAGTAGTGAAAACTAGGAAAGAGATGGAGAAGTTTCAAGCCTTGTATAATCAGAATCTATCAAGTATCAAAGCCTTAGAAGGATTATCCACCATCCTAAATCAACAAAGGAATCCAAAGTTGAAAACTGGTTTGGGTTATGAAGAGGGATCAAGTAGTGGCAAGCCAAGAAATGAAGAACCCATCAAGTTTGTCAAATGTACAACCAATAACAACAACGAACCTACAGGAACAAAGGAAGACAATCAGCCACCCAGGACGAGTAAGGTAAAATATGACAAAACTGAATCTGTAGAACAAAGAAGTAATGCGCTCACTGTTGAAAGATGTCATCAGCCTGGAAGAAATTGATTTGCACAAAGAAGACAACCATTTCCCATGTACAAAGAATTTTTCCATGGCTATTGTTTCTACTGTTCTAACTTTGGTCACAAAGATGTAAATTGTTCCTTAAGACTTAGACATGAGCAATTAAGATTTCAAAGGAATAAATACTTCCCACAACAAATAATGATACAGTCAATTAATAATCCTTCACAGACTGCAAATTGCCAAATTAAGTCTAGACACATAAAACTAAGGAGGCCAATAAATAATCAAGAGTCAATAAGTAGACAACACTGCAACAATAAGTTTGACCGATTGAATAATGAGGTTGAATGCTACACCTGTCATAACTTTGGACATAAATCAATTGACTATCGGTTAAGGAACTATAAACCAGATTCGAAATCCCCTGCTGAAAATGTCAAGTTTTGGAAGAAGAAGGAAAGTGACAAGTGTGGATTAGTATTGTCCGCTCAAAGAAAAATGAACCCTTGGTATATAGATAGTGGATGCTCCAAACACATGATAGGAGACAAAGGGAAGCTTCTATCTCTAAGTGAAAGAAAATCAGGAAATGTAACCTTTGGAAATGATGCTCCAGGGAAAATAAAGGGCAAAGGGATGGTGAGCTTAAGTAATGGAAAAGGAAAAGACCAAGATGTTCTACGTGTGGATGGGCTGAAACATAATCTGCTCAGTGTAAGTCAAATGTGTGATAGAGGATGCAAAGTTTTGTTCACGTCCAAGGACTACAAGATAAATTCTGTAAACTGAGGACAAGTGTTGGCCAAAGGCATAAGGATAAACAATAATGTATATGTGCTGAAAGAAAATAGAGAAGAATGCCATCTAAGAAAACATGATGAAAGCTGGTTATGGAATAGGAGACTTGGACATCTAAAATTTGACCACTTAATCAAACTCAAAAAACTCGAGGCAGTAAAATATCTTCCGTGAATATCAAAGCCCCAAGATTCAATGTGTAAACCCTGTCAAGTAGGGAAGCAAAACAGGACATGATTTAAGTCCAAGAGGTTTACTTCAATAGAGAAACCACTCCAACTAGTTCATATGGATTTATGTGGACCATCAAGATAGGAAGGCACGGGGAAATAAAAATACTTCATGCTAATTATCGATGATTACTCCCGACTTACTTGGGTTGCCTTTCTCAAAGAAAAAGTTGAAGCATTTGAGAAGTTTAAAATATTCAAGGCTTTAATAGAGACTCAAACAGGAAAGAGGTTAAAGGCAGTAAGATCATATTGGGGAGGAGAGTTTATGTCAAGATACTTCAAGGAATTTTGCGATGAGCATGGGATCAAGAGAGAATACACAATCCCAAGAACTCCACAACAAAATGGAGTTGTTGAGAGGCAAAACAGAATAGTGCAGGAAATGGCCAGGTCAATGATGAATGAGAAGAACATTGGTCAAACCTACTGGGTAGAAACAATACACACAACATTCCATGTGCTTAACAAAGCCCACCTCAGACCACAAAGTGACAAGACACCTTATGAATTATGGTTTGGAAGACCTGCCTCAATCAAACACTTCAGAGTCTTTGGGAGTAAATGCTACATAAAGAATAATGATGAGAACCTCGGAAAATATGATGACAAGGCTGATGAAGGTATCTTCTTAGGGTATGCTACAAACAGTAAAGGATATAGATGATATAATAAGAGGCTTCATAAAAAGGTTGACTGTATTGATGTAAAAATTGATGAAGGAATCCCAGCAAGAGAGGTGTACAGTAATGAGTCTTCTATAGAAGACACAGCTAAATCTGAAGATGAACAGGTCCAAGAATCAGAAAACAAACACTCTGAATCAGATGAATACTCAGACACTCAGACAAACTCAAATTAGCAGTCAACTACAAATTCCTCCTCCATAATCATTCAAAAGAATCATCTTGCAAGTCAGATAATTGGAGAAAAAGACAAAGGTGTACAAACTAGGAGAAAGCTAAAAAAAAATATCGAACAATCTCATATAGCTTTCATATCCATGTTGGAACCCAATAATTTTAATGAATCCAACAAAGATGACCACTGGGTTAAAGCAATGAATGAAGAACTTGATCAGATTGAGAAAAGCAATACGTGGGAGATGGTTCAAAGACCTGAAGGTAAAAACGTCATTGGCTCCAAATGGATCTTTAAGAATAAGTTGAATGAGCAAGGACAAGTTATCAGGAACAAAGCAAGGTTAGTCTG
>ML797253.1:70988-131057 GCA_009831015.1 Picea engelmannii | reverse complement strand
CTTTATCATTTAAATAATGATTTCTTCTTTTAGGTCACTTTGACTTCTTTGACCTTGGGGGCTTCAAGCCTTCATGTGGGGGTCCTTCATCTTCGTAAGGCCATAACTCTCAAACCATGAGGAGTTATGTGACATTCCATATACCATCGAAAATGGCATGACAAGCACTATCCATCTAGGATAGTTTCACCAACAATTTTCTTGATCTTCATCTCATTATTCCACATACAAGCATGGGTCCTCCAACCATTCTTCTAGGATAGCTCAATCCATAAAGCGTCTTCCCGTGAGGGCTTTCACCATAAGGGGACCACTTTGGATTTCATCCATTTGTGCACCTTATCAATCATGATAAGAAAATAATGAGAGCAAGGGTCCTCCAACCATTCTTCTAGGATAACTCAATCCGTAAAGCGTCTTCCCATGAGGGCTTTCACCATAAGGGGACCACTTTGGAGTTCATACATTTGTGCACCTTATCAATCATGATAAGACAATAATGAACCATCTATACATTTTTCCAACAATGCATCATATACCAATGAAACCACAACGATCAATCTTCATCATGTATCAATAACAATTCATTGATCCATCTTCATCTATGCATTCTCATCAAGGACAATACATATTATATTACATAAATAATCAATAAATCAATCAAACCATTGGAATCAATGAAAACATGATCCAACACTGACAACGATGAAGAATTGTTGGATTACTGAGGGGGGGGGGGTGAATCAGTAATAGAGAAATATAATTTTTTTTAACCATATAATGCAAGTGTTATATAAATGTAGCATTATCATCCAATATTTTCAAAGTAAATAAACAATGAACAAATGAAAAATCATACGCATACACAGTACACCAGTGTTTTTACGTGGAAACCCAAAGCGGGAGAAAACCACAAAATGATTTTTCTTATATGTCTTGAATAATTACATTCATTGGAAGCAACAAATTCCTTTGTTTTCCAGTTGCAACTTGAAGGAGGCTCCAACCCCCTAGTTTCTCAGGCTACAACCTGAGGGAAGCTCCAACTCCCCAATACTCTGGCTACAACCAGAAGGAGGCTACAACCCCCTATGTTCTCCGTCTACAACCAGAAAGTGGCTACAACCACTTGTCCTTGCCCCTTCCAACCGCACTGTCGTAGAAGTAGAATTATGGAACAACTATCACATTATCATTGTGAGATATACTATTGTAAACATGTACCAAACAACCTAAACCATGCATCAACCATGAATCAACATGTACCTCAACCTATAATAAACCTGTACCATAAAAAAGTGCATCAACCATGCACCAACCTATAGCTCAACCTCAACCAAAATCCCTCATCAATTTCATCATCCAAATCTGATTTGTAACTCTGTAATAGACCTGCTATATATGATCACATACCTTGTTGAATTCTGGCTTATTCTAGAGAGCAAAATTGTAGATCATGCCCCGCATAGAATATTTGTTGTATGGATCTAAACATTGTACATAGAATACTACAGAATATACTCTAACCAACACATTTGGTCTTTTGAATTTGGATATGTTATGAAGAATTTATGACGTTTTCCCCCGAAACACATGTTTTAGACTAGTTTCAGGACTAGCCACAAACCCTATTTTCCACGGAGTGTAGCTCCAAAATTACAACGAACCACAAGATCAAATTTGTACCACAACTACTTGGATATGTTTTCTCAATGACCTCCCAATTTCATGGTTTGAATCATTCTAGAAAAAATGTTATTGATAAAATGGAGAGATGACCTGTAAATAACATACCTTAAAAAGCATCATCAAAAGAATTTATCCCCCCTTGAATTTTGGCCTTCTTTAATTCACCTTCCCTCTGAAATTTGGCTTAGATATCCTTTGGTTACCTCAGTCACCTGTAGATATTCAATATTAAGTGTGATAAAAATGAGAGAGCCTTGCCTCTTATTTATACTCTCTAAGTAGCTTCCTTAGAAGCATCTTCTAGGACACTTTGTCCACATAGTCACCTATGTCCAACTTTGCCTTTTTTCCACTTGTCCATGTATCCAATAGACACTTGACCACTTAATCCATTTTCCTCATTTTAGGGTTAGCATTCTTATAACCACTTTCCATAATTATAAATCTCTCCATTTACTTTATTATTTAAATAATCCTCCTTGACTTTGTCACTTCACTTTATTATTTAAATAATCCTCTTTGACTTTATCACTTCACTTTATTATTTAAATAATCCTCTTTGACTTTGTCACTTCACTTTATTATTTAAATAATCCTCTTTGGAAGAACTTTGACTTATTTAACCTTTCGGGGTTTCAAGCCAATCATATGAGGGTCCTTCAACTTCGTAAGGCCATAACTCTCAAACCGTGAGGAGTTATGTGACGTTCCACATACCAACAGAAATTGCATGACATGTAATATCCATATAGAATAGTATTACCTAAATATATATAAAAAATCATGCCATTGTACATAAAAATACTTGGGTCCATTACCCAAACCTTTGTGCTACCGGAATTTTCTACCAAACTTTCTTCAAGGGTTGACATAAATGACAACCAACCCAATTAATCAACAATCTCTCCCTTTGGCATTGATGGCAACACTCTGATGCAATACTGGAATCATATCACTCATGTTCCCACTGGAACCATGCCTGCATCTATGTGACCAACACTCCCCCTGGAACCATGCTTTTGTCCTCTACATTTGATAAATATCCCCCCCTTTGTCATCATTGGAAAAGGTATCTTTCCATTCGGGTCTTCTCCCCCTAATTGACTCATCTGATCTCCCAACCTGAATTGTCCTCTTTATGGTGCTTCCTCGTGTACATCTAAGACATATAATATAAGCATTCAAAAGCATTCATTTTGGAGTAGAAATAACTACGATTCTTTGGAAAAGATACTCAAAGGCTTCCTGTGGAAGCGGTTTTGTAAACATGTTTGCCACTTGTTCTTTTGTGCCCACATATTCAACTCTGATGTTCTTTTCTGCAACCTGTTCTCGTAGAAAGTGATACCTGATTGGAATATGCTTCGTCTTGGAGTGCATCACCAGGTTCTTTGAGATACTGATGGCGCTTGTATTATCATAATAGATTGGAATGGGCTCATCATACTCAACCTGTATATCTATCAGAGTTTGTTTCATCCATAGAAGCTATGTACGATATGATATTGCAATATACTTTCCCTTGGTTGTAGATAAAGATACTAATGATTGTTTCTTTCTTAGCCGTGATACTAAACAGTGACCCAAGTAGAACATTTCTCCACTAGTGCTTCATCGGTCATAAATGCAACTTGCCCAATCTGCATTTGTGTAGGCAATAAGTGATAGATCCTTTCCTTTTGGATACCATAATCCAAACTCTTTTCTTTCTTTGAGATATCTAAAAATAATCTTCACTACTAATACATGTGATTCCTTTGGTGCTACTTGAAATCGTTCCACCTCTCCAACTACCTGCATTACATATGGTCTGGATGTTGTCACATATAGTAGGCTACCAATCATCGACCTATATTTCCTCTGATCTGTAGACTTTGAATCATCATCTTTGATCAACCTGCAACTGGTTTGCATGGGAGTGATAACCTGTTTGCAATCTTCCATTTCGAACATCTTTAGAATTTCTCTAATATAATTGGTTTGAGAAATAAAAATTCCTTCATTGCTTTGACGCATCTAAAGACCCAGAAAAAAGGATAGTTCTCCAAGTAATGACATTTCAAATTCATTCTGCATGTCCTTTGCAAATTTCTGGCTTAACCCTTCATCAGTACTTTCAAAAATAACATCATCAACATAAACTTCATCTAATAAAATACTATATTGAGTTACCTTGATGTAGAGGTTGTTGTCTGCACTTCCTTTTCTGAACCCTGCCTGCTGTATATATTTATCCATTCTAGAGTACCATGCACTAGGATCATGTTTTATACCATACAAGGCATTCTTTAATTTACACACATAATCTGTGTTCTCTAACAACTGAAATCCTTCTGGTTGTTCAATGTAGACTTCTTCTTCAAGTTCCCCATTCATAAAAGTTGATTTTACGTCCATCTGATATACTTTAATATTTTTGGAGCATGCATAAGCTAAAATAAATTGGATTGCTTCCATTCTGTCAACTGGGGCAAATGTCTCTTCAAAGTCGATTCCTTCAACCTGTGCATATCCTTTACATACAAATCTAGCTTTGTTCCTTGTAACATGTCCATATTCATTCAATTTATTCTCGTATACCCACTTTGTGACGATCACATTCTTATCCTTTGGTCTTGGAACCAATTCCCAAGTGTCATTTTTCTCTATTTGATCCAATTCTTAATCCATGGTCTTATTCCAAAATTCATCCTTGTTGGCCTCTTCAAAATAGGTTGGTTCAATCACAGATGAGAGTGCTAGGTGTGTTTGTTCTGGTGAATGGATTCTTCTTCTGGTCTCAACTCTTGCATCTTTGTTTCCGATAATCTAATCTGAAGGATGATTCTTATGTACTCATCTGCTAGGTGTATTTGGAGGCACTTGTTGAACTTTCTCTTCTACTTCTATCGAATCCTCTTCATCTTCCCCTTCTTCATCTTCTGCTTCTTCTTCGTAAAGTTGTTCCATTGATTCATTTTCTTCTTCCTTTAATTCTTGTCTACCCATTTCATCAATTGTTATGTTGATGCTTTCCACAAAATTGTTCAATATTAGGTTGTAACACTTGTATGCTTTCCCTGTACTTGAGTAACCAATAAGTACTCCTTTGTCCACACGAGAGTCAAACTTTCCCATTCTACCATCTTCTCTTTTGATGTAGCATTTTCTTCCAAAAACTCTGAAGAGCTTCACATTTGTTGTTCTTCCTTTCCATGGACCGTAGGGAGTTTTGTCAGTGTTTCTTCTGAGCATTACTATGTTTTGAATGTGAACTATTGTATGCACTACCTATGTCCAAAATATATATGTCAATTTGGAATCCATTATCATTGTTCGAGCCATTTCCTGTACTATCATGTTCTTTCCTTCAACAACTCCATTCTGTTTAGGTGTCCTAGAAACAAAGAATTGCCTTTTTATTCCATGCATGTTGCAGTAGTCCATAAATTCCTTTGAAGTGAACTCTCCTCCATTATTAGATCTCAAGCATTTTATTTTTGAATCCACTTCATTTTCAACCATTTCCTTGTAGACCTTGAAGTTTTCAAAATCTTCTGACTTATTCCTAAGAAAGCAAACTGCAGTCATTCTTTTATAATCATCAACTAATAACATAATGTATTTCACCTTTTAAACCCTTTGTTGTAGTTGGTCCAACTAGATCAGTATGCACAATTTCTAGTGGTCTTGTTGTTGAATATTCTTTTGATTTAAACTTGGTCTTTGTTTTCTTTCCTTGTTGACAATGCTTGCATAAAGTGTTGTTTGGTTTCGTGATCTGGTGCATTTCTCTAACTACTTCCCTTTTTTTGACTTTAACAAGTTTATCAAAATGTATGTGACCCACTCTTATGTTCCATAGCCAACTTTCATCTTCCTTTCCTAGGAAACACTTTTAATTTCCAATTTCACTTAATACATATATGTTGCTTGAAGTTCTCGCAGTTGTTGCAATCAATTTTCCTGAACCTTCTTTTCTTATCTCTCACTTTTGTGAATCGAAAGTAACTTTATGACCTTGGTCACACATTTGACTCGCACTTAGAAGATTATGTTTCATATCTTCTACTAGTAGAACATTTTCTCCCTTGGTATTCTTCTTCCCAATTCTGATTGTGCCTTTTCCAATGATTTTAGCTTAATCATCATTTCCGAGGGAGACTGATCCATCGCTTTCCTTCTTAATGTAAGAAACTTGTCTCTATCACCTTTCATGTGCTTTTAATAGCCACTGTCAACATACCAACCACGTTTCTTATTCTTATCTTATAGAGCGAGTGTGCATTCTTCATTGCTATACTGATTCTTCTTTCTTATCCATGTCCTTGTCTAAGGTTCCTGTTTATGACTGTTGTTGTTCTTTTGTGGTTCTCTAGGAGGGACTGTCATTCTGTAATCTTTGGCCATGTGTCCAAAGTTGTTACATTTGTAGCATTCCACTTCAGTGCTCAAAGATTCAAACCTTTTGTAACTTCTTCTTTGTGTTTCACTAGGCCTTCTTGGATAACCCTTTTGTGTATGACTTTCAAAGTTGTTTATGTTCTTGTTGTTAGCTCTGCAATTCACAACTTTATGTACAAAACTATTACATGCATAACATAAACTAAAAAAATATAGTTTGATACATGGGAGTTGAATATCTTATGAAAGGAGGTACTCTTATGAATACTTCTTCTTCATGAGGCCTATCTATTTATGTCGGTCGTTGATTCTGAAATCTGAATCTTCTCGGTGGAGGAGTGTCCTTGTAATTTTCTTTGTAGACCTTCCTATCCCTTTTGATTTCTTCTGCATGGCTTTTTGAATATGTTTCTTGTTCTGTTTTTTTGGAGCTTGATCCCTTTTTTGTATGATTTTATCCAAGTCTGGACTTGTCATGATGAGGTTTTTGACTGCTAATAATGTCATTCAAAACTTTTGAGTTGTTCTGCATATTTTTCTTTTGAAGATCCTTTCTTAATGTGACAATTCCTGCTTCTGAATTTCCAATGATCATGTCTCTTCCTTCTAGCTGTTCTTTGAGTTCTTATTCAATTCTTTTATCTTCTTCAATTTGAACCTTCAAATTTGTGATCATTTGTTCTAGTTCTTGAGTGTCTTCTTTCTTGTCTAGTTCCGCTTCTAGTTTCTTGTTTTTCTTCTCTTCTCTTCTGATACCTTCTATGGCACATAACAATTCTTCTCGGAAGTCAAATTCTGCCTCTTCATATTCTTCTTCAGACTCTTCATATTCTTCTTCTGAGTCTTATTTATTAGATTCTTCTACTGCCATGAATATAACTCTTTCTGTCTCATTGTCACTGACTTCATTTTCATCTGATGATGATATGTCTTCTTTGGTGCATAAGCTTTTCTTGAAAACTTTCTTTGTGGTTCTTTTTCCTTTATTTGTTTGTTTGCTATTTGAGTAACCTTCATCATTTCTCTTTTTATTATGAGGACATTTGTTATCAAAATGATCAATACCATCACAATTAAAATAAATCAAAGGAAGCTTACCTCTATACATGTCGTTGGTTCCCTTGTTCAATCTTCTGACAAAGTTGGCCGCTTCTTAATGATCTTCCAAGACATCACTATTGTTGCTATGTTCTTTTTCTTTTTTCTTTCCCTTTTTCTTTGACCTTTTGGATGCTTTGAAGGATGCTTCTTTTATATCTGGATTTTTTTGTTCAGTTCTCATTTCATATGTTGTGAAGATTCCATGTAGTTCGTCCATGCTTATTGAGTTTAGATCTTCTCTTTCTTCTAGTGTTGATATCTTAGGGTCAAATATCATAGGAAGAGATCTTAGTACCTTTTGAACAATTATAGATTCTTTGATTTCTTCTTCCAATCCCAAGATTGCATTTACTATTTCATCGACTCGTAAAATGTTAGATGCAATGTTCTTATCTTCCTTCATCTTTAGTTGTTCGAACTGACCTTTGTAAGTTTGAAGCTTTGTTACTTTGACTTTTGAATATCCTTCATAAATATTTTGAAGTTTGTCCCAAATATCTTTAGAGGATTTACAATGTGAAACTTTGGTGAATATCGATTCTCCAAGACCATTCAGAAGTGCATTTGTGGCTTTGGAATTATTTTGACCGAGTTTCATTGCTTTGTCATTTTTCAGTGAAACTACTGGTGATGTGTATCCATCTACAATTGATTACCAAATTTCAAGTCCATGTGCATGTATATATGTCTTCATCCTTATTCTCCAAAATACATACTTTTGTCCATCAAACTTTGGTATTCCATTTTTATACATGTTGTTTCTCTCCATGATCTACTTTTCAGTGATTAAACTGATTTCTGAAGGAACCTGCTCTAATACCAATTGTTGGATTACTGAGGGGGGGGTGAATCATTAATAGAGCAATCTAATCCTTTTTAACCATATAATGAAAGTGTTATATCAATGTAGAATTATCATCCAATATTTGCAAAGTAAATAAACAATGAACAAATGAAGAATCATACACATACACAGTACACCAGTGTTTTTACATGGAAACTCAAAGAGGGAGAAAACCACAGAATGCTTTTTCTTATATGTATTGAAGAATTACATTAATTGGAAGCAACAACTTCCTTTGTTTTCCTGCTGCAACTGGAAGGAGGCTCCAACCCCCTAATTTTTCAAGCTACAACCTGAGGGAAGCTCCAAGTCCCTAATTCTCTGGCTACAACCAAAAGGAGGCTACAACCCCCTATGTTCTCTGGCTACAACTAGAAGGTGGCTACAACCACTTGTCCTTGCCCTGTCCAACCACCCTGTCGTAGAAATAGAAGTATGGAGCCACTATCACACTAACACTGTGAGATATAATGTTGTAAACCTGTACCAATCAACTTGCACCAAACAATTTGTATCAATAACTTGAACCATGCATCAACCTATACCTCAACCTGTAATCAACCTGTACCATAAAAAAATGCATAAACCATGCACCAAACTATACCTCAACCAAAATCCCTCATCAATTTCATCATCCAAATCTGATTTGTAACTCTGTAATAGACCTGGTGTATAGATCACATACCTTGTTGAATTATGGATTATTCTAGAGAGCGAACTTGTAGAGCGTGCCCCGCATGGAATATTTGTTGTATGGATCTAAAAATTGTACAATGAATACTACATATTGTACTATAACAAACACATTTGGTCTTACTGAATTTGGATCTGTTATGAAGAAGTTATGACATTTTTACCCAAAACACTTGTTTTAGACTAGTTTCAGGACTAGCCACAAACCCTATTTTCCACGGAGTTTAACTCCAAAAATACAAAAACCCACAAGATTGAATCTATACCACATCTAATTTGATATGTTTTCTCAATGGCCTCCCAATTTCACCATCTAAATCATTCTATAAAAAAAGGTATTGCGAAAATGGTGAGATGACTTGTAAATAACATACCTTAGAAAGAATCATCAAAACAATTTATCCTCCCTTGAATTTCGGCCTTCTTTATTTCACCTTCCCTCTGAAATTAGGATTATATATCCTTTGGTTACCTCAGTCACCTGTAGATATTCAATATCCTCAAGTGTGATAAAAATGAGAGAGCCTTGCTTCTTATTTATACTCTCCAAGTAGCTTCCTTAGAAGTATCTTCTAGGCCACTTTGTCCACATAGTCACCTATGCCCAACTTTGCCCAATTTGCCACTTGTCCATGTATCTAATAGCCACTTGACCACTTAACCCATTTTCCTCATTTTAGGGTTAGCCTTCTTATAACCACTTTCCATAATTAGAAAGTTCTTCATTTACTTTATTATTTAAATAATCCTCCTTGACTTTGTCACTTCACTTTATTATTTAAATAATCCTCTTTGATTTTGTCACTTCACTTTATTATTTAAATAATACTCTTTGAATTTGTCACTTCACTTTATTATTTAAATAATCCTCTTTGACTTTGTCACTTCACTTTATTATTTAAATAATCATCTTTTCAAGAACTTTGACTTCTTTGATCTTTTGGGGTTTCAAGCCAATCATATGAGGGTCCTTCAACTTCGTAAGGCCATAACTCTCAACCCGGGAGGAGTTATGCGACGTTCCACATACCACCAGAAATGGAATGACATGTACTATCCATCTAGAATAGTCTTACCTGAAAATATATCAAAACTCATACCATTATACATCAAACAAACTTGGTTCCATTACCCAAACCTTTGTGCTACTAGAATTCACCACCAGACTTTCTTCAAGGGTTGACATCAATGAAAACCAACCCAATTAATAAACAAGAACATGAGGAAAGTAATGAATTAGGGGAAGGAAATACTCTACCCCTATGATTTTCTTCATTCCAATTACTAAAGGAGAATTTTCGTAGTGTTATAAGTCAATAGTTCCACAGTTATGCCACTGAACATGGAGAAAACAATGAGTTTGCTAATGGAAATTATTTTCCCTTATGATTTGCTTCATTTAAATTATCGAGAGAAAATTTTAAGACCATTAATGAAGTTGAGGAGTGTGCACTGATGCAAATTCATCCAAACTCAATGAGGAAAATGGACAAGGAATTGCAACAACCTCCTCTTGTTTTTCATGACCCGGTAGCTAGTTATATGGATAATTTTAACAGCCAAAATTTACAGCAATTGAAAAACCATGAGTTTGAAAATGAAGTTGATGATCAATTAGACATGTCTTTCGATCCAGTAAAGGTTATGTTTCAACATTCTAATGTAGATTTCCAGACTTCCTATGACAACTTATTGAGTAAATCGCATGAAAACAAAGATCTAGGTGAAGGGGTAAATTTATGGCACATAAATCACCCGGAGAAAAGTTGTAATCTATTGGATGAGTATGACATCAGTTTTCACTTATTTGAATATCCTTTTGTAGTCTTTCTGGAGTCAGTAAGCAACCCCAAATTTCCATATTTTTTCAAATTTGAATTTGGCTACAAATGTTCAAATGAGTTGCCATTTTATTTTCAAGATTTTCTTTTTCCAAGGCACATTCCAGACCTTTAGTTAGTCAAGCTATTACTTGAATGGATACTTTGGAAGTCTTCTTAAATGTAAGAAATAAATCATCTCTTCGAGTAGAGTAGGAGTGCTTATCAATAAGCTCATAGTTTGAGCATTTTTTCAGTTTGATTTCAATAGTTTGCAGTATGATACCATTTTTATTTCAGTTTCTAGTTTTCAATAGTGTGTAGTTCAGTTTTCAGATTGGATTTGTTTTTAGATGAAGGTCTGGTAAGTAGAAAGTGCAGGTTATAGATATCAGTGGTTTGGGATCAACCTAATGGATTATTCTACTAGTCTATTTGTTCTTTGGCACCTCATACGGAGGATTCCATCCCCATTGGAGCCGATGTTAGCACATGTAAATTTTCAATTTGTGATTTGGCCTAAATTGTTCTTTACAAGGTGATTGTGTTAAGTGCATTGAGGTTAAAACCTCCAGGTTCATTTGAGAAAAGCTTGTAGCAAGTGGAGATGGGTAAAAAGGGCAAGGGGAAGATTGATTATCTTATTGAAACAGAGAATATCTAAGCCCTTGGATGCACTCATTTTTGTCTTTTTGTCTTTTTGATGATAGTACATTTTTTCCAATGAATATTTTGGAATGCTTGTTTGGAGTCATAAGCTGTAAATGTGAAATTTACAGTTGTGCAACAGACATACTACGCAACTGTGACAATCTTGTTTTTTTTTAGCAACAAGGAAGGTTTTTTTGTCATCTTCAAATCAAATCCTAATCACGGGGATAATATGGAAATGGACACTAAGAATGCAGAAAATTCAATAGTTTATTAGCCTAAAGTGATATGAGTTCATTTGCTGCAGTTTGGCATATTAGGGGTTTGAGGTTTTAAAGAGGCAAGTGTCATAATGAAGGAGGAACAAAGAGTTTTAGGGAAATCACTCAGCATTATGAGTCCATAATCACCATCAACCTTCATCATCTATCAAACTAATACAAATAAAATGGAAAAGGGGAAAAAAAGAACCTATGTTACGCAATTGTCAAAGCATCCACCTGTGCATTTAATGATTATTGAGGAAGGTTTTATTTGTTTTTTGGGTTAAAAGTAAGTTAACATTTTATGCTAAATCCTTTAACATCAATCCCACCAATATTCCCTTGCAAAACCCTCAATTTCAATCACGTTGCACACGGGTTGCAGAGCATGTTGTGCAAATGATTGTTTTAGTGGTCAACTTTAAGATCTCTTTATGAACAATAGGAGAGTATTTTTGAAAAACCCAGATAAGGTTTTGTCTAGAACGGAACGAATAAAACAAACCTCTCTCATATATTCAAAAGGTGTCACAGTTTTGGATATTTGAATGAATATTTATAGCCCATTTTTCCATATTTAAGCATTTAATGATTTCATGTTTTAGTCATCATCTTTGTGCATAGATTCTGAGAATATGAAGATGAATTTTTGAAACCAAAAGATGTTTTTTTCAATAAAAGACCTAATAACAAAATCCTCTCTTAGTGTTTTCACATCTATCATGGTTTGGAAGATATGCAATGATCGTTGAGGACTATTTTCTAGAATTTTGCCAAGCCATATTTTCTGTAGGTTACTGTAGCGCATCAACATTGCTATGCAATTGTGACAACGCGTCCATATCAGCATGGACAGGTCAACATAGGTGCCAAGTCATCGTCAAATAGAACCAAGGTCAAATATCACCATATCATGGATTAAAACACCTTTTTTGTCAAGTGGTTATGATGTAATAAATGACTCAAGTTTGACTCCTTGTTTTTAGTAGTTTGTTTAGATTTTGATGCCAAAATATGTGTAACAGTAGCTTAACTTAGACAAGTTGTTGAATTCGAATTTATGAGTATAGGAGGATACTTTTTGTATATTTTATGGAGCTACATCAGCTCAAGCTTGATAAGTGTGTGAGGAAGATATTATTGCGTGCATCTTGTGAACTATTTTCTGAGATTAATGGAATTTTGGACCAGAAGTACCTAAAAGTTAACATCAAAGATACATGTGATTATTTCCTCTTTATGATTTTGTTCTATTGTTTATGTGTTCTTATTGTCTCAGTTAGTTCATGTTAGTATTTTCTTCTTTAATGTTCAGTGAGTTATATGTATCAGAATTCATCTGAAACTGGTGCTTTGTTGCATATATTTTCAACTTTGTTTCTGCTATAATTTTCTTGGGATTCATCCTTGATAGATGCCCTAAGGGTTTATTTGTTTTCTCTGTAATTTTAATTTACAACAACATTTAATTGTATAAAGAGGAGTTTTCCATCTTTCCTCTGAGTAGTTATCTTTCAATCAACCAAGTGCCCATCACATTATCATTGATCTCCCATTCATGACTCCATTTCCCAATGAACCTTCCATTTTCTCTGCCACCACCTCTTTAAATTCAATTTAAGCCAGAGATATATCCTTTGAACGAAATATCAAATCAATCCTTTCAGTGATTGATTTGAAAGAAAGATCCCTCTCTGTGTTGGAAGGGATAGCTTCCAACCTCAATTTGGTTTGTGGTTACCTACATGGTTTCCCTCCCACAACTAAGGTAAATTACAGAGTGATAACAATCCCAACAATATATATGTATAGATTTGAATCTACATAAGGTGAATCATCTTTCTTGTTGAGTTTGTGACTGGTTGTCATTGGAGTGCTAACATTTTCACTTTCAGCTATTCCAAAAATTTTAAGTATCTCTTTTAGGTATTTCGACTGAGTAATAAACATTCCTTTCACTGACTAAGTGATTTGGATTCCAAGTAATAAAGTTAGCTCTCCAATCATAGACATTTAAAACTCTTTTGACATTTACTGAGAAAATTTATGACTTGATTCATCATTGTTGCAGCCAAATATGATTTCATCCGCATAGACCACTGTGACTAACAAACATTCTTTTTCAATTCTAAGATAGATATTGTTGTTAGACATGCCTCTTTTGAATCCTTGTTGCAGCAAGTACTTATCCATTCTAGCATACCATGCTCTTGGTTCTTGTTTAAGGCCATAGAGTACCTTCTTCAATCTATACACTTGTTCTTGCTTTCCTGGTTGTTCAAATCCTTCTGGTTTCTCTATGTAGACTTCTTCTTTCAAGTCTACATTCAGAAATGTAGACTTTACATCCATCTGATAGAATTTAAATTTTTTAAAGCATGCATATGCTAGAAATAATCTGATGGATTTCATTCTTGCAACTGGAGCTAAGGTTTCTTCAAAGTCAATCCCTTCTACTTGTGCATACTCTTTGCACACTAGTCTCGTTTTATTTCTTATAAATTGATCATCTGCATTAAATTTATTTTTAAATATTCACTTGGTCCCTACCACATTTTTATTTTTTGGTCTTGGGACAAGTTCCCAGGTCTGGTTTTTCTCTATTTGATCCAACTCTTCATTCATGGATCTGATCCAATATTCATCTTTACTAGCCTCTACAAATGTTTTGGGTTCTATCAAGGATAGTAAGGCTTGTTCTGTTTTGTACATTAATTTTCTTCGTGTTTCAACTCTAGCCCTTTTATTACCACGGATTACACTTTCTCGATGATCTCTTTGTACTTTCCTTGATGGTGTTTTTTTAACTTGTCTTGGTGAATCTTCTTCTGTGTTTTATTCAGATTCTTCTTCATACTTTGTTTCTTCAAGTTGTGAGTATTCCTCTTGTATATGTATACTTTCTTCATCAACATCATCTCTTATTATTTCATCAATTTGTGGATCAAATTGAGGTTTGATCCCTTTTTTTTTTAGATCATCCACTTTTACATTTTCTCTTTCCACAATCTTGTAGCCTTAGATTATAATATTTGTAGGCCTTTTTGGTGGATGAGTAACAAAAAAATATGACTTCATCAGTTCTGGAATCAAAATTTCCTAGGTTATCATCATCTCTCTTCATGTATAATTTTCTCCCAAACACTTTGAAATGTTTAATTGATGTTGGTTGGCCATACCATAACTCATATGGTGTTTTTTCATAGTTAACTCTAAGTTGTCCTATGTTAAGTATGTATATAGTTGTATACATTGCTTCTATCAAATCTATATCCGGTAGCTTGGATTCGTTTAGCATAGTTCTAGCTGCCTCTTGGATAGTTCTATTTTTCCTTTAGGCAACTCCATTTTACTAAGGAGTCCTTGGAGAAGAAAAGTTTATTTTGATTCCATGAGTTTTACAAAACTCATTGAATTTGTGGGAAGTAAATTCCCCTCCATTTTCTGACCTGAGACACTTGATTTTGAGATCAGTTTCATTTTCATCCAGTGCTTTGAAAGCTTTAAATTTTTCAAAAGCTTCTGATTTCTCTTTAAGAAATCACACCCAAGTCATTCTAGTATATTCATCAATGAAAAAAATAAAATAATATTATCCTTGTATACTCTTTATTCTTGTTGGCCAACATATGTCAGTATGAAAAAGTTCTAATGGTTTTGAGGTAGAATACTCTTTCATATTGAATCTTACTTTTGACTGCTTTCCATGTTAAAATTGCTTACAAACAGGGTTTGAAGGTTTAATAATTTTTAGCATTCCTATCACAACTCCCTTGTTACTTAATTTTACCAAATTATCAAAATTTATATGCCCCATTCTTCTATGTCATAGCCAATTTTCATCTATTTGACTCATGCAACATTCTTCTCATTTTTCTGTATTTAAGATATAAACATAACTTGGTGTCCTTGTTGCAGTAGCTACTGATTTTCCATTCTTCTTTTCTAATCTCACATTTTTTAGATTCAAATATGAGAATGTGTCCTTGATCACATGTCTGTCTCACACTAAGGAGATTGGGTTTCAAATTTTCAACTAATAACACATTTTCTTCTTTAGTTATGACATTTCCCAGACTAATTGTCCCCTTACCAAGTATTTTGGCAGAGACATCATCTCCAAATGTAAAATTTCCCTTATTTTCCTTTTTTAGACTGAGGAATTTATTTTGATCTCCTATCATATGTTTTGAACACCCACTATCGGCACACCATTGACTTATTTTATGTTTGGCATACAATGTTATCTTACATTTTGTTTCCTTTTGTTTTTCTTTCCATATTTTCTTATGTTATTATTTTAGAAAGTTTGAAGTATTTGTTTTCATGGTAGATTATAATAATTTTCAATTACTAGATTTATGACCATAATTGTTACATTTGCAGCATTCGATGTTGTAATCTAGTAGTGGAGAAAATGAATTATAGTTTCTACTCCTTTGATTTCTATTAGACTTGTTGTTCCGATGGCCATATCCTTGAAAACTTTTGTGATAGTTCTTTCTATAAGCTTTACAGTCTAATGCTTTGTGCCCAAAATTATGACAAGAAAAACAGTAGTCGAGAAAGAGTTGTTGATACATTTTTGGGGGAGTTCTTATTGGAGTAGTATTTCCTCTGTACTAATTTATTTTTGGAGAGAGTGTATATCTATGTTGAGTAGAGTCAATCTTTATCTGGTTCTTTTCTCTTTTGAAGGAGCTTTGAAGGTCAACTGCATAAGTCTTTGGATTTTTATCACTCTTCTGTATTTCATATTTTAAGCCTTTATTAGTTTCCTTATGATAGAAACCCAGTCCAGCCTGATTAATTGATGATCTTTGATTGTTAAGGATGGCATCCAATATTTTTGAACTACTTTCAAAGGTTAGTTCCTTTTTCAAGTTTCATTCTTAGAATAACTGTATTCAACCTCTAATTTTTCATAGTTTTGTTCCTTGTTATTAAGTCATTTACTTAAGGCTTCTTCAATTCTTTTAGCTTCTTGTAGTTGATTTTTCAAAACATGATTTGTTATGTTTTCTTGATGCTTTTTGAAACTTCTTCTCTTGATTTTTGTTCTTTCTTATAATATAACAATTTTTCTTTTAATGATTTGTTCTTCCTTCTACATCTTCTCAGTTCTTCGAGGGCACTAATGAGTTCTCCTTCAACTTTTGTATTCTCTTCATTTTCATAATTACCATCTTCAGTAGTTTTAGTTCGAGTTTCTATTCCCATAAATCTAACCTCTATATTGTCATCTTCACTCATGTCAGATGAGCTACTATCTTCTTTAGAATAAACATTTTTGTTTTTCTTATATAATTTATTTTTGTATTGGGATTTACCCTTTTTATGTTCTTTTTGATTGTAAGCTTCTTCATCATCACTATATTTTTCCTTGGGATAATGACATTTGGAAGAAAAGTGTCCATTTTTTCCACAGTTGAATCATTTGAGAAGTAAATTCCCTTTGTATTTTCCAGATCCTTTCTTAAGTTTCTTAATGAAGTTTACTTCTTCCTCATCGAATATGTCTGAGTTTATTTCATTTGATACATGTTCATGGTTTTTAGTTCCTTTTGAGACTTTGAAGGTTGTTTCACCTTTTGAAGGTTTTTCTTGTCTTGTTCTCATTTTATAGGTTGTGATAATTATTGGAATTATTGATTGTATGTTGATGTAGGAGAATCACTCCAACTCAGCATAAGCACCAGCCATCCAATACATCCAGCGTGCATTCATGAAAGAGAGAGGCGCAACCCTCTCGTTTTTCAAAATTTGAATTTGAATTTAATGTTGTTAAGATGATAGAGACTAGATCATGCCTTTGTACAGGTAGTGGTTGAGGTTTCCTTTAATGGTTACCTACAGCTAAGTCCAGATCAGTTAGGTCTGCAAATTACTTTTGTGTAATGTAGCCGTAGGAGTAGGAGACACTCTGAGATAGCAATAGCACAGAGGTGGTGGATGAGGATAAGCTCAAGAGAGCCCTCTTTTGTAAGGAGTCTCAAAAAAGAGTAGAGGGGAGAGGGAGAATAGGAGAATTCTCAGGTAGAGAGATCTCGAGGGAAAGAACTGAGACTCTGTAGCAGTCCAGTTTTTGTAAAAACACATTTTGTATAGACATTTGGAGATTAATACAAAGAGCAGTTTTCCTGCCCATGAATTGTCTGTGTATGTTTATGCATTTGAATGTCACTTGTATGCTATAGATATAGGTTATAGATAGATTTTACTATTTGTTTGTGAGTTTGTCGATTTTTATCTGGGTTCTTTAGGCCGTGCAAGGAATGCACAACAAAACATTGGAAGTTTTGTAGCCAACGCAAGGAGTGCGCATCTGAGCTCTGCGGAGTCAGAAAGAACGTGCAAGGAGTGAACACCAGAAAGATTCACAGACTCAAGGAGGAGCCTCAAGGTTTTTGAACACCTTGGAGGATGAGTTGTGCAGGGGAAGGCATAGAGAGAAGAGACATAATCTATGGAGATTCTGTAAAAGCTCTGCCAGGCGGGCATTGAGTCGGTGCAAGTGTGCACGAGAAGAACTCTTTGTTGAGTTCGAAGACAACCAAAGTTACTGAACACTCTGTAGGCTCTACAAGGTGTGCATTGAGAAAAGGAGCGCCAAGAGGGCGTGAAACATTTCTTTTCAAGAAATACTTTGGACCTGAGATTGAGGAAATCTCAGTAGCACAAGGAGTGTGCGAGGGTGGACTTATTCTAAGTCTCGAAGCTCAGGAGGAATAGTGCCTTTGCGCACAAAGCAAGAGAAGAAAGGAGCAGAAGGTCGAGAAACCTTTCAAGGTTTTTGATTTGACTAAACTCAAGAGGGGAAGCATTTCTATAACATAGACGAGGCCCAAAGGAACCGAGCTCACAAGGGAAACATCGAAGGCTGAGACCTTCAAGCGTCGAATTTCTTACAAGGATCGGAGAGAGCGCATGCTTAGGAAGGAGCAACAGTAGTTGTTGGATCGGTACTGAGAGGAGAAGATATAGACCATTGAATCTACATCTAGGCATACAGGAGAGCGCGTAAGGAGGATAGATCTGAACTGTCAGATCTAGCGCCAATACCCAACAATTGTTGGATCAAGTGAAGGCTCATGGGGTTTAAAACCTTGGACATATACACATTCAAAAATCGAAAGTTGGAGGAACAGAGGAGGTTTCACCCCATACTTTCAATCGTCAAGATCGCGAAATCACGCTAGCCGTCAGATATGGAGCGTAGTGGCCTGAGAGCCACTGGATCAAGGATACATGCATGGGGTTTAGTCCCTGGGAGGTGCACAGGGAAAAGGATCTGGTTCATCAGATCTAGTACCAAGGACCGATAGTCATTGGATCTGAGAGAAGGTGTGAGGGGTTTAATCCCTGGGAAGCCGCATAGAAGGGTAGAACAGACAGTAGAAACTTCGAGGGAGAAGTGTCGAGTTTCCATGAGCTGTCGGATCCATAAAATGTGCGTGAGGTTTAAACCTCATAATAGCAGAAGGAAGAGGACTCATCAAGTCCCAAAAGCATTAGGACCGTCCATTTTGGAGGCCAAGTGGCAGAGACCTGGATCATTTCGCAAATTCGGGGTTCGTGAGTTTGGAGGGCAGACCAAATTCTTGGTTTCATGAAGTCCCGAGTTGTGAGGAGCAGGGAAGGATATCTAGACCACTGGATCCAAGACATGAGAGAACTATTGGATCTGAACCTCCACGTGGTATCGCGTATCGAGGGTTCAGGGGTTGAAAGAATTTATTTTCGACTATGAACTCGCGAAGTGACGAGCACCGAGGGCTCATGTGAACACGTGGCACATCCATTAGGTGGGGACTGCATGGTTGAAAGGTGGTGTAACAACAAGCACCTAGAGAAAAGTGGAAGTGTGCGACGGGTGGTGGACACACGTCACCTGGGAAGGAGTCAACCCATTGTTGACCTTTCTTGTTTCGGGGATTCACAAAGGAGGAGCACGAGGGTTCAACACTCTAACTCGCAAAGTCGCAAGTTGTGAGTAGTTCTAAAGGAGTCAAACCATCACTGACTTATCGTGCTTCAGGATTTCACAAAGGAGGAGAATGAGGGCTGAACACTCCAAATCGCGAAGTCACAAGTTGCGAGTAGTGCTAGCACTTATCCCTAGTCGGTGGTTATGTGTGGAAGGCACTAACAAGGAGGAGCCATACTCATATCACATCTCGAGTATCGGCGTTTGGAGAGAGAGGAATAAAGGGTCTTCGACTCACGAACTCATGAGATTGCAAGTCATGAAGGGCACTTGCACTAAGGCAAGGTTGTGGTTGCATGGAGATGTAAGGCTTGCGCCTGGTGTTAAGTTACGTAGGGCGGGTTTTGATGAAGGACCTGTGGATTCATTGAAGGTTCCAGCAGGGAACCAAAGAGCCATTTCATCTCAGAATAATATCGATCCATAGATTGGGAGGTCGCAGAACCCTGCTGAGGTAGGGGGTCTACATCAAGTGGTATCAGAGCAGATTTTTGTCTGTAGATATTAGAAAAAAGTGAAAGAGGAGACCATTACTTTGTTCACAGAAAAAGGAGAGATGGTGGGAGAAATTCTAGTAACATCAAGTGGAATCAAAAGAAGAGATTCATCTATATACAACAGGTGAAAGAAGCATGGTGTTAAAGCTCTATGTTGATTGTTGCAAGGTGTGCAACAAATGATAGACAACCAAGTGAGTTGTAGGAGGACATGGAGATGCTCTCAAATGTAGAGTTATCCATACGCTTTCCAGGAAGGTAGGTGAAATATGGAAATGGCTATTGAAGGCCGTGAGCATGGTGGAAGAGGAGACCACCAACAGATGAGTAAAGCAGAGATTGAGAAAGAGCTCGCTGAAATAAGGGAGAGAATGGAATAGCTGACATTGAAGATGCAACAGGAGGCAAAATTACACTGGAGGTATGAATGGCCTCTAAACAGGAAAGCCAAATGGCCTGTTCAAAATTTGTTGTCTAGGAAACAACGACAAGAGTTCAGGAAGTGGCTGAGGTATGCTAAAATCCTCAGTGACACAGAGTTGGTTTGCATCTGTGAGCCAGAAGTTGGAGAAACCCTCAGTGATGAGGAAAAGAGACCAAATCCAGGTCTCATGAACTGCCAGGAGGGCAGAGATGAATTTTTGAATTGCCAGGTGGGAAATGGAATGAGATCACTAGAGGATCTCATAGACTATCAAGAGGATAGAAATGAAAATTCATATTGCCAGGTGGGAAATTATAGGAGATTAGCAGAGGATCTCATAAACTGCCAGGTGGGCAGAAGTGAACTTTCTAGTTGCCAGGTGGGCAATGGGAAGAGATCAATAGGAGGTCTCACGTACTTCCAGGGGAGTAGTGCTGAAATTTTAGATTGCCAAGTGGTAAATGAGATGGGATCACTGGATCTCATAGACTGCCAAGTGGGTAGCAGAAAATTCCCAAATTGCCAGGTGGGCAGGGGAAAAGAGATGAGACTGTCTGAGAGTCTCACAGACTCTATTGAGAGTTCATGTCAGGAAGGAGTGTTGATAAGTGAATATTCATATGGTTTTGCAGACCATGTGAATGAATATTATGACAAGTTAAAAACTTGCACCATCCAGGAGGATGATCAGAAGAGAATTTTGATCATTGGAGGAATATAATTGTTCCTACCAAGCAGCCCAGTGGAGGCTAGAGCATGTGATGCAGATGCAGCAACAGAAGAAGGACAGCCAGCAGAAATTGTCATGGAAAAAGAAATGGAGAAGACATTGACGTTTTCCCAAGGAGAAGAAGATGAGCATTAAGCCAAAATGATCAAAATTTTCAGCCGGAAAGCTGAACAGGAGATCATTGTAGTACTGGAAGCTGCAGAATAAGAAGAAGAAGAAGAATAAGAAGAGGAAGCAAACAACATGGATTTTGCTAACCTGTGTGAAGAATTGGGATCCCTAGAAAGGAGGGTGATGGTGCAAAGTTTGCACATCCAAAAATCTAAGTTGGAAGCAGGTAGTGGAGCATACCAGCTTGGGGAGAAGCTGGAAGAAGTTGGAAGTATACCAGGAGGAGAAATGGCAGTAGTAGAACTACCAAAGGAAGAAGATGAGAAAAATTTCAGTGAGGAGACTGCAGAGCTAGAGTCTACAACAGAGTGGCCACTCAGTGCCACAAAGGGAAATAAAGACAACATAGGAGATCGAGCAGATCTGCCCATTGAGAAGACATAAGTGCAGCAGAGAAGACTACATCAAAGAGCCAGCCATGGGAGCATCTAGACGAGGTGATTGAGGAGATCAGGAGGCTAATGTTGAGTTCAGCACAAGAAGCATTTAGCAAAGGAAAGCTGAGTAGAAGGGAGCCTGCAAGAGCAGCAGGGCAGGAGCAGCAACAACAACAGCATAGCTGGAGAGGAGCCAGAGGACAACTCCAAGGGAAAGTTTGGGATCGAGGTGGATTTCAACATTGGAGAAGAGGAGCTCATGAGCAGGAGCTCGTGATTTTTCCAGCTAAGGAGTATGGACTCCTGTCCATGAGCTCCTCTACTGACTTTCCCTGCTTCTGGATAGAAGCTTCATTTTCCCAACTGGCATCTTCTATTGGGCATCCCTTCCATTTGACCAGATACTCAAAATAAGTCGTCCTCGTGGTATTCTTGCCAATCCTCTGATCCAGAATATTCTCCATCTGTAGATTCTCTGCCACAGGCATCTACTTCTCCCACTGAATATTACCTTGATCTTCTGACCCTTCTGTGTCATCTTTCCTGTAAGGATACATGTCTGAAACATTAAATATGGGTGAAATTCCCACACCATCTGGCAGCTCGATCTCATAGGCGTTTGCATCAAACTTACTCAAGATCTTACAGGGTCCTATCTTCTTCATCTTTAATTTGTTATATGTTCCCCTAGGGAACCTTTCCTTCTTGAGATGTGCTAAAACCTTATCTCCTACTTCAAATTGAAGTTCCCTGCGATGTTGATCAGCTCTGTGCTTGTATTTCTGATTAGAACTCTCCAATTGTCCTTTGATCTGGCTATGGAGTCGCTCCATCTCCGCAGAAAAATCCTCTACTCTAGAGCTCCTAATCTCACCCTGTTCCAAGTCCCTTAACTCAGACACTCCCCTGGGTTGAATTCCATAGAGTATTTGGAATGGGCTCCTTCCAATGCTTCTGTTTGGTGAGTCATTGTATGCAAATTATACTTGTGGCAGAATCTTATCCCACTGGTTATGGTGTTCAGTAACCACTCAACATGTGAGAGTTCTTCCAGAACTTCAACGTGGGCAGTTACAACCGATTTCAGAATCCACCTCTACTCAGCGCTGGAATTCACCTTTGGAGGCATGCTTGAACCGGTGTCGAATTTTACCCTTTGAGGCAAGTTTTGAAATTGTAAACAGAGTAGGAGTTTCCACTTCGGATCTGGAATGCAACTGAACTAAGATAGCATAGGATGAATTTTAGAGTAGGCAAGTAGCCAGGGGAAACCCTAGAAACATTTTTGAGTTATGTAGAAGTTTGTACACCCAGTTAGAGAGAGATGTAATACAGAGAGAAATTAGTTGTAAGAGAGAACTGCGAGTTAGCAGGAGATCTCAGTTTTTTGAGTTACTGTAATTTTGAATGTATTATGTATCCATTGGGAACTTGTCAATATAACAGAAGGAAAATTGATCCTAATGTATGGTGTGTGGACTGTGTGTGTTTTCCTGCCATTTTTGTTTTCATGAACAAGTGGATGGAACTGTGAGTTTTTCCAGTTTCAATTGTTTCTCTTCATTGGAAGCTCTACAAGGTGTGCATCGAGCCAGAGAGGAACGTAAGGAAATCAGGAGGAATTTCTCTGCAAGAAATACCATAGATTTGAGTTATCGAAATCTCTCAGATGCAAGGAGTGCGTGGGAAATCGAAGTCTGAACCAGAAAAATCTCAGGAGGAACAACACTTTGGAAAGTGTTATCGAGATCTAGGAACTCATTCCCTAGAGGAAGCGAAGACTGAGTCTTCAAAGACTTAGAAAATATTCTAAGTCTGAAGAGAGTAAAAGCTCAGGAGGAAGAACGTCGTCGAGCGTTGGATTGTGATGGAGAATCCCACGGATCATCCGATTTGAGGTAGGAGCATAGGCTTTAACACTACATAGATCCAAGAGGAGAGATCACGAAGATCTAAACGGATGATGGAGAGTCCTCGAGGAGAAATGTCGAAACACTGCAAGTCATTGGATAAGGTGGAGCTACAAGGAGGTTAGTGGTGAGGGCTTCTTGACATCCAAAGCTCTGGAGGAATAGTGACCATCGATCTCAGATAGATCTTGACCATCTGTCCATTTCGCGAACTCAGGTATCGCGAGCTGGGAGGCAGAGTTCTTTACGCTTCAAAATCTCGAGTTGCGAGATCGCGAAATAGCGAGGTCGGTCCATTTCACGAACTAGGGTATCGCGAGATGGGAGGCAGAGTTCTTTGCACTTCAAAACCTCGAGTCGTGAGATCGTGAAATAACGAGGTCATTCCATTTCGCGAACTCGAGTATCGCGAGCTGGGAGGCAGAGTTATTTGCGCTTCAAAACCTTGAGTCGCGAGATTGTGAAATAGCGAGGTTGGTCCATTTCGTGAACTTGGGTATCGCGAGCTGGGAGGCAGAGTTCTTTGTGCTTCAAACCCCCAAGTCGTGAGATCACGATTCAATCTGAACCGTCAATCATAGGAAGATATGGATCATGGGCCCACATCGCGATCTCAGGTATTGCAAGTTGGAAGGATAGAGGTCCTTATCTCACAAACCTCGAATCACGAAATAGTGAAATAACAAGGCTGGACGTGGACCATAGATCCCAGGGATTATTGTGAGCCATTGATCGGATGTCAAGACATTTCAGCATTTTGGCAACCAGGGATTCCCGAATTGCGATTCACGAAAGGCAGGAAGGATAAGGGTGCAGTCACGGCTCTTGGTCATGTACTGTGGGAGCTCATGCTTGGCACTTGGAAAATTCAACTGAGCATTTGTGGGGGACCTGTATGTTTGTTCGAAGGGTTCTAGTTTGGAACCAGAAGAGCCATTTCAGCTCCGAAACTAGAAGATCTTGACCAGGAGGTCGCGCAACCCTTAAGAGGGATAGGGGGTCTGCATCATGTGCTGTCATTGATGGAAAAATGAATCAGTCATGAACAAAATTATACAACATGAATCAGTCATGAACAAAGTTATAAAGTTTGCATTAGTGTCAGGATGGCTAATAAGGTCTGTCCATATGTAAATAAGGTTCATTGATGGAAAGAGAATGCAACATAGTAGAAAGGCTAAAGTTCAGGAGAAAAAGCGTATGGTAAATTTCATCGATGTAATATTTGATCACTGTCAAGGATCGATGATCTTTGTTACAAGTGTATTTTCCAAAGCTCGGAAGAGATAGTCATTTTGAAGTCACATAGGAGATCAATTTTCAGAAAGAAATTTTTTACAAGTGGAAACCTTTATAAAAATCAAGCAATTGGATTCGTTCATCCATAATTCGGATGTAAATTTGACCGTTGGATCACAGAGGAAACCTATGTAAATAAGGAGAGATTCATGGTCATATGATTGAATATTTAGGAGTGACTTAATCTGTCATATCATGTAGGAGGAACAATGGTAAAATTCGGAGCTGACTACTTAGGATAAAATTACCCGAAGGAAAAATATTTTAGCTGAAGATGAAGTCCCAAAATGGAAATAAGTCATCTGATCTCAGAACAATTTCGGGAGTAATATTAACTGTTTGATCAAAATAAAGTGGAAGGATCAGATAAGCAAGGCCAAGGAACGAAGTTCATGATTAAAATCATCAGATAGCATCAGGAAATATCTCAGCCATTGAATTAAAGCTAAGTAGAACTGGTCAACTCCGACGTTGACCACTCTGGAGAAAAGGAGTCTAGAACATGCAAGATTACCCGAAGGCCGAACCCCCAAATTCACAACAAACATTGATCTAGAGAAAAATATTATAGTTGTCAGATCATAGTTGCGTAGAAGCATGCAACTCCGAAACTGATGACTCCGGCGAAAAGAATCCAATAATACATGAAGGTCGAAGCCTCGAAGTCATGTCAACAGATGATCTGGATTAAAACATAAGAATCATCATATCATAAGGAGACTGTCAACTTCGATGCTGACCACTTCGGCGAAAAAGGGCTTAGAACATGTAAGTTCACCCAAAGGTCGTAGTTACGAAGTCACGAAGTAAGAGACATGGTACACACAATAATATCCCACGTCGACAAGGACACCTGGCACATTCAGATGGTGACAAGTGTCAAGGTCTAGTTGGCACTTTAGGTATACTAAAGTCATGAATCTAGGTGACACATGGCATCCACTCAGCCAATGCCATGTCAACAATGACATCAACAAGCTACATCACTCTGGGAGTAAGTCCTTCAAGGATATCTAGTTTCTACTACCCGCAAATACCCGAACCGTCGAAGTCTGAAGTTAATGATGGTCGTTGATATAAGATATTTTGTGTTCTCTCGACCATTGATCAAGTACAGTGGAAGGATAGAGTAAGCATAAATCACAAAGTAACGGTAACCGTTGATCTAATTCGGGAGCATTCTCAACCATTGATCAAGTACAATGGAAGGATAGAGTAAGAGTAAATCATGAAGTAACTCTAATCATTGATATAATTTGGGATCATTCTTGACTGTTGATCAAGTACAGTGGAAGGATAGAGTAGGCATAAATCACGAAGTAACGTTAACCATTGATCTACTTCAGGAGTGTTCTCAATCGTTGATCAAGCATAGTGGAAGGATAATGTAAGTGGAGGTGATAACCGATAGAAAGCGGTCACCACCACTTTATAACTTATTCGATAGGTTATCACTCTGGAGGAATTGAACTACTTCAGAGTTCTAGTAACCCAAAGTCCCGGAGTATCGAAGCTCTGAAATAAGATCTGGACCATTGAATTTTATGAACACACATCAACTCAATATTAATAGAGTATACACACTTCGATGTAATTTAGTCCAGGAAAATTGGAAGTTTATAAAAAGAAAAAACTACCAAAGTCGCGAAGTACTAGAGGAAATGACAACCGTCCTTCTCACGATTGAATCCTAGCCATTAGATAAGGATAAGAAAATTGTGAGAAATGAGTCTTTTAAAATAATGATCAGACCATTGATCCGAAATCGTGATCAAAGATGAGGATTAAAAATGTGAATTGAAGTTTCTCGATATATAACACTCCAGAATATATCACTTTGGAGATAACAATATTTAGTGAAGAGAAAAAATGTTACAGAGTGTCAAATCCCGGAGAACACGGTCCCAACACTGGACATATGGGGGCTAAAAAGAAAAAAGGGGAAGAATTATGAAACACAAAATACTGGTCTCATAATAGAGATATAAGGGTGAAAGAAGAGGCAATGATTAAAAACACGGTTTGAAGGAAGTGCCTCCGCAGAACTCGATTTCTACAACATTTGCAGTGATAGGTTTTTAGCCATAATAGAATAAATGAAAAACAAGGGATTTTAAGTCTTTAAATCAAACTATTAATAATATTAATAATAATAATAATAATAATTATTATTATTAATTCAAATGAAGAGGTGTAATGGTTCAAAAAAAGGGACATAATGCTTCAAACTCATACCTATTGGGAAACTATATAAAAAAAGAAGTATGGTGAACAAAAGATGTAGTTGAATTTGTTGAAGTATATATATTTATATATATTGTATTGAATGAAGGTTCATTCTATTAGGTTGGTGCTTGTTTACAAGCTGGGTCTTGTATGAGGATTGGATTCATCACATCTTAGTTGGATCTAAGATCAACAAGCTAGGACTTGTTATGAGGGTTGGATTCCTCATTTCTCAGTTGGATCTGAGAACTACACGATGGGTCTTGTAACAGAGAGTTGGGTATATCATAATTGTTTGAAGATGAAGATTGATATTATGTATTCATTCAAGTTAAATAAATAAATAAAATATTTATTCTTTTATATATTGGTTGAGAAATTGAAATAAATATATGTTGTTCAATTAATTTATGAAAAGTGAAAAATTGTCCAAAGTTTTGTGACATTGATTCACTGCCCCTCTCAGTGTCAAGTGTACATTTCAACAATTGGTATTAGAGAGGGTGCCTTCAATATAGTTTAAACATTGGAAGCTAGATTCTAAAGAAAAGGGTGGACAAATGGTTCTCTCCACAAATGAAGCTCCCTTATTTGATGGAAGGGATTATTCCTCATGGAGAGAAAATATGAAAAGATATATGAAGTCAAGAGGATATGGAGTTTGGGATTCAATATTAAGTAAGACCTGACACTTAACTACTTCAAAGAGAAAAACCAAAACTGCAAAGGAAGCAAGGAGAAACAATTCATTATCCTTAAAATAAATCCAGGATGGATTACCAGACCAAGTCAAAGAAAAGATGAGACACTACAAATCTGCTAAAGAATTATGGCTCCACCTAGAAAGTTGTTATCAGAATGAAGCACAAGAAGAAGAGAAATCCTATAAAATTAAGAAACAAGACTCAGATAAAGAGGATTCCGATCAGAATAAAGAAAAAAACTCAGAAGAAGATAATTCTTATCCAAATAAGGAACAAGATAAAGAAAAGGAGAATTCCAATCAGATTGAAGAACATAATATAGAGAAAGAGATTTCTAATCAGAATTAAATGAAGGATTTGATGCAACTCCTTGTCATCAACAATGAAGACTACTACATCAAGGAATTGATGAATACCTCAATATTCACCAAAGAAAAAATATTAGATTTTAAGAATGATGTTATAACTACATTTGAAGTGATTAGTATGGAACCAACAAATAGTCTATATATTGAAGTTACTAGGGATGTTCTTGACCAGCTTGAATACAAAGTTATGTGCACTTTTGAAGAGTTGGAGAAAATTCAAAAGATAGATATGTTTCTACTGCAACAGTTAGATCAATCTAACCATGAAGAGCATGAACAAAAGTTTCAGCTAGAAAACAAAGAAGAAGAGATCAAAAGTTTGAAAACCGAAGTTGCTAATTTAACAGAAGAGATGGAAGAATTAAAGACACATGACAATACAAATTTTTTTATTAAAAGAAATAGAAGAATTGGTTAACAGTCTAAAATGTCAACTTGAGGAAACTAAAGAATGTGAAGAAGTCTTGAAGACCCAATTAACTAGGAAAGAAAATGCTTACCACATGTTGGAATTGGAAATCATCAACTTCAAAAAGATAAATGAAAGTAATAATGCATATATAATGACTCAAATTAAAGAATATAATAAAAAGGAAGAACCCCAGAAGATCCAATTAACTAAAAAGGAAGAATCATGCCAAATGTTGGAATTAGATGCCATCAACCTCAAAAGGATTCAACTAGAAAACGAGGAAGAAATCAAAATATTGAAAAATAAAGTTTTTGATCTAACAAAATATATGGAAGAATTGAATACATATGAAAAAACTATTAAATGCAATGAAGTCTTGGATGAGATAGAATAAATAGTCATCAATCTAAAGACTCAACTTGAACATGCTAATAAAGTGGAAGAAGCCCTGGAGATTTAGTTAACTAAAAAGGAAGAGACATGTCACATGTTGAAATTGGAAATAGTTAATCTCAAAAAGATGGATGAAAAGACAAATAAATCTGTCAAATTCCAGAATAGCTCAGCTATCCTAGATAAGATTTGGAATAGTCAAAGATCGATTGATGGCAAAATTGGTGTTGGATACAATAAAAAGGGAGACAATGACAAATGGATCACCATTTACAAACATGATAAATGATCATCCTTCTAAAAAGGAAAAGGTGCAATTACAAAAAAATTACAAGTCATTAACTTTGTTAAGGAAGGAAGTTATAGAAGTAAAAAGGAAGAAGAAAATCAAACAACACATCTCTCAATCCAAAATAAATTCAAGAATGGAAACACCTTCAATGGTTATTTATTTTCTTTTCATAACTTTGGCCATAAAGCAATGGACTGCAAGAAACTAGAGAAAGGATATGCAGGAAAATCCAAAAACTCAATTAGATGTTGGAGATGAAATTTTGTTTGGCACACAACAAAATTTTGTCATACAATGAGATGTTACAACCATTATAGGTTTGGGCACAAATCCCAAAGTTGTAGGAGTTCAAAACGTCAATCCCTAAATAAGTCTTTCAAGTCAGGGAGAAAAGCTAATAAAATTTGGAAGAAGAAAGGAGATGACAAATCTACAAAAACACAATTAGAAAGAAAAGGTCCAAAAAGAAAAATATGGAGAAGAAAATCTAAAGGAGAAAGAAATAAAGATGATCTTGCACTTGAAAATGAAGAAATCAATAACAAGAAAATGATGGGTGAAGGTCCTAATAAGGAATGTGAAATTGAATATGAAATAGATCAAGCTCAAGAAAGGGAAGTCCCTATAGAATAATATGACACAATCCCGATGATGTCATAATACTTTAGCCAAATAAAGAAAAATCATTGATAGAGGGAGTTGTAGAATACAAGAAGGAGAAAATGGACAAAGGAGAAAATCACCTTAGGGGGTGTATAACCTCAGAGGGAATAAGAAAATATCATTTTTTTCATTTTTTAAAAAAGGGGAGAAGATAAAAAGTAGCAAAGAATTTCAAGGGGTATCAATCAACAAAGATCAATTGATATTAGAAAAGATAAATTGATAACAAAATTGGTATTAAATCAATTGATATCAATCCTCAATTGATATTCCTGTGAAATATCAAAGAATAATAAGAAGAAGATCAAGACGATCAGTAAGATTCATACCATTGTCCTATTTGACAAAGGAAAGACAGTAAAAACTCGGGGGGAGTATTTTTGTTATCAAGTAAGAAAGTAATTAGATTAGGTTTAAAAGACTTGATCACTACAAATTGGTATCACTACAAGTTAGTATAAAGAAGACTACTTATTTAAACACAAATATCCCAATGAATTGAGATAAGCAGTTAGTAAATTCATAGAGGGAGAAAAATAGTCATAGCCCACTCTTTTTCATTGATGTCAAAGGGGGAGAGAAGTAGTAAAACAAAGTTAAGCAGAAAACAAATTTTTTATCAGATAGAAAAGAACATCAATGATATGGGGAGAAAAGGTATGAAATCATTTATGTTTTACATATATGTTTCCCTCAATGACAAAGGGGGGTATTTTTGGCATTATTGATTTTGTGTTGTCATTGATGGAAACATGAATCAGTCATGAACAAAGTTATACAATTTTCATTAGTGTCAGGATGGCCAATAAGGTCTGTCCATATGTAATGAAGGGTCATTGATGGAAAGAGAATGCAACATAAAAGAAAGGATAAAGTTCAGGAGAAAACACATATGGTAATGTCATCAATGTAATATTCGATCATTGTCAAAGATCGATGATCTTTGTTACAGGTACATTTTCCAAAGCTCGGAAGAGATAGTTCTTTTGAAGTCATGTAGGAGATCAGTTTTCAGAAAGATATTTTTTATAGGTGGAAACCTTTATAAAAATCAAGCAATTGGAGTCGTTCATCCAGAATTCAAATATAAATCTAATTGTTGGATCACAGAGGAAACCTATGTAAAGAAAGAGAGAATCGTGGATATACGATTAAAGATTCAGGAGTGACTTAAACTGTCAGACTGTGTAGGAGGACCAATGGTCAAATTTAGAGATGACTACTTTGGATAAAATTACCCGAAGGAAAAGTATTTTACCCAAAGAGGAAGTCCCGAAGTGGACATGAATCGTCTGATCTTAGAAAAATTTCAGTATTAATATTGATCATCCGATCAAAATAAAGTGGAAGAATAGGATAAGCAAGGCCAAGGCATGAAGTTCCTGATTAAAATCGTCAGATAGCATCGAAAAATATCTTAGTCGTTGGATTAAAGTTGAGTAGAACTGGTCAACTCTGGCGATGACCACTCCAAAGAAAAGGAGTCTAGAACAGGCAAGATTACCTAAAGGTCAAAGTCCCGAAGTCACGACAAACATTGATCTAGAGAAAAATATTATAGCCATCAGATCATATTTGTGTAGTAGCAACCAACTCTAGCACTGATCACTCTGGCAAAAAGAAGCCAAGAATAGGTAAGATTACCTGAAGGTCGAAGCCCCAAAGTCACGTCAACCACTGATCTAGATTAAAACATAAGAATCATCAGATCACAAGGAGATTGTCAACTTCGGCGCTGACCACTTCGACAGAAAAGGGTTTAGAACATGTAACTTCACCCGAAGGCCGAAGTTCCGAAGTCACGAAGTAAGACACATGGTACACACAGTAATAACCCACATCAGCAAGGACACGTTGTGCATTCAGATGGTGACAAGTGTATGGTCTATTTAGCACTTTAGGTATACGAAAGTCATGAATCTATGTGACACATGGAAACCATTTATCTAGTACCACGTCAACAGTGACATCAGCAGGCTACATCACTCCGGGAGTAAGTCCTTCAGGGATATCTAGTTTTTACTACTAGAAAATACCCAAAGCACCAAAGGCCGAAGTTAATGATGGTTGTTGATCTAAGATCTTCCAGGTTCTCTCAACCATATATCAAGTATAGTGGAAGGATAGAGTAAGCGTAAATCACGAAGTAACACTAATCATTGATCTAATTCGGGAGAATTCTCGACCATTGATCAAGTACAGTTGAAGGATAGAGTAAGTGTAAATCACAAAGTAACACTAATTGTTTATCTAATTTGGGAGCATTCTCGACTGTTGATCAAGTACAGTGGAAGGATAGAGTAAGTGTAAATCACGAAGTAATGCTAATCGTTAATCTACTTTGGGAGCGTTCTCAACCATTGATCAAGCATAGTGGAAGGGTAGTGTAAGTGGAGGTGTTAACCGATAGCAGGTAGTCACCACCATTTTATGACTTATTTGTAGGCTATCATTCCAAAGGAATTGAACTACTTCAGAGTTCTAGTAACCCGAAGTCCCATAGTACCGAAGCTCTGAAATAAGATTTGGACCATTGAAGTTTATGGACACATGTCAACTCAAGATTAATAGAGTATACACACTTCGATGAAATTTAGTCTGGGAGAATTGGAAGTTTATAAAAAGAACAAACTCCTAAAGCTGTGAAGTACCAGAGGAAACGATAACCATCCATCTCACGATTGAATGCCAACCATTAGATAAGCATAAGAAAATTGTGAGAAATGAGTCTTTTAAAAGAATGATCATACCATTGATCTGAAATTGTGATCAATGATGAGGATTAAAACCGTGAATTGAATTTTCTCGATATATAACACTCTGGAAGATATCACTTCAGAGATAACAAGATTTGGTGAAAAAGAAGAAAATTTACAGAGTGTCGAAGCCCAGAGAACACGGTCCCAGCATTGGACATGTGGGGGATAACAATAAAAAAGGGGAAGAATTATGAAGCACGAAACATAGGTCTCATGATAGAGGAATAAGGGTGAAAGAAGAGGCCGCACTTAAAAACATGGTTTGAAGGAAGTGCCTCTTCAGAACTCGATTTTTGCAACATTTGCAGTGATAGGTTTTTAGCTAGAACGAAATAAATGAAAAACAAGGGATTTGAAGTCTTTAAATCAAACTATTAATAATATTAATAATATTAATAGAAATTATTATTAATAATTCAAATGAAGAGGTGTATTGGTTCAAACAAAGAGACATAATGCTTGAAACTCGTACATATTGGGAGACTATATAAACAAAGAAGTATGGTGAACAAAATATGTAGTTGAATTTGTTGAAGTATATACATTTATATACAATGGATTGAATGAAGGTTCATTCTATCAGGTTGTTGCATGTTTACAAGTTGGTTCTTGTATGAGGATTGGATTCCTCACATCTCAGTTAGATCTGAGATCAACAAGTTGGGACTTGTTATGAGGGTTGGATTCCTCATTTCTCAGTTGGATCTCAGAACTACAAGATGGGTCTTGTAACAGAGAGTTGGGTCTCTGATAATTGTTTGAAGATGAAGATTGATCTTATGTATTCATTCAAGTGAAATAAATAAATAAAATATTTATTCTTTTATATATTGGTTGAGAAATTGAAATAAATATATGTTGTTCAATTAATTTATGAAAAGTGGAAAATTGTCTAAAGTTTTGTGACACTGATTCACCCCCCACCCGCATAGTGTCAAGTGTAAATTTCAACAATTGGTATCAGAGCCTTCAACACATTTTAAACATTGGAAGGTAGATTCAGAAGAAATGGGTGGACAAATGGCTCTCTCCACAAATGAAGCTCCCTTATTTGATGGAACAAATTATTCTTCATTGAGGAAAAATATGAAAAGATATCTGAAGTCAATAGGATCTGAAGTTTGGGATTTGGTAGTAAGTAAGACCTGGCACTTAACTACTTCAAAGAGAAAAACCAAAATTGCAAAGGAAGCAAGGAGAAACAATTCATTGGCCTTAAAATAAATCTAGGATGGATTGGCAGACCAAGTCAAAGAAAATATGAGACACTACAAATATGCTAAAGAATTATGGCTCCACCTAGAAAAGTGTTATCATAATGAAGCACAAGAAGAAGAAAAGTCCTATCAAAGTAAGAAACAAGACTCAGATAAAGAGGATTCCTGTCAGAATAAAGAAAAAAACTCAGAAGAAGATAATTCTTATCCAAATAAGGAACAAGATAAAGAAAAGGATAATTCCAATTAGATTGAAGAACAAAACATAGAGAAAGAGATATCTAATCGGAATGAAATGCAGTATTTGATGCAAACCCCAGTCATCAATAGTAAAGACTACTACATCAAGGAATTGATGAATACCTCAATATTCACTAAAGAAAAACTATTATATTTTAAGAATCATGCTATAACTACATTTGAAGTGATTAGTATCGAACCAACAAATAGTCTATATATTGAAGTTACTAGGGATGTTCTTGACCATCTTGAATACATAGTTATGTGCACTTTTGAAGAGTTGGAGAAAATTCAAAAGAAAGATATGTTTCTACTACTACAGTTAGATCAATCTAACCATGAAGAGCATGAACAAAAGTTTCAACTAGAAAACAAAGAAGAAGAGATCAAAAGTTTGAAAACCGGAGTTGCTAATCTAACAGAAGAGATGGAAGAATTAAAGACACATGACAATAAAAGAAAATAAGTACTAAAAGAAACACAAGAATTGGTCAACAGTCTAAAATCTCAACTTGAGGAAACTAAAGAAAGTGAAGAAGTCTTGAAGATCCTATTAACTAGGAAAGAAAATTCTTACCACATGTTGGAATTGGAAATCATCAACTTCAAAAAGATAAATGAAAGTACTAATGTAAATTTAATGACTCAAATTATAGTTGTTAGATCAGAATTGTGTAGCAACAACCAACTCCATCGTTGATCACTCCGGCGAAAAGAATCCAAGAACAGGTAAGATTACCCGAAGGCCGAAGCCTCAAAGTCACGTCAATCATTGATATGGATTAAAACATAAGAATCTTTAGATCACAAGGAGACTGTCAAGTTCGGCGCTGACCACTTTAGAGGTAAAGGGTTTAGAACATGTAAGTTCACCTGAAAGCCAAAGTTCTGAAGTCACAAAATAAGACATGTGGTACACACAGTAATATACCACATTGGCAAGGACACATGGTGCATTCAAATGGTGACAAGTGTCAAGGTCTAGTTGGAACTTTAGGTATATGAAAGTCACAAATCTAGGTGACACATGGCAACCACTCAGCTAGTGCCATGTCAATAGTGACATCAACAAGCTACATCACTCAGGGAGTAAGTCCTTTGGGGATATCCAGTTTCCACTACCAACAAATACCCAAAGCACCCAAGGCCAAAGTTAATGATGGTCATTGATCTAAGATCTTTCGTGTTCTCCTGACCATTGATCAAGTACAGTAGAAGGATAGAGTAATCATAAATCATGAAGTAACGTTAATTGTTGAGCTAATTCAGGAGCATTCTCGACCGTTGATCAAGTACAGTGGAAGGATAGAGTAAGCATAAATCATAAAGTAACGCTAATTGTTGATCTAATTCAGGATCATTCTCAAATGTTGATCAAGTACATTGGAAGGATAGAGTAAGCGTAAATCACGAAGTAAGTCTAACTATTGATCTACTTCGAGAGCATTCTCAAATGTTGATCAAGCATAGTGGAAGGATAGCATAAGCCTAGGTGTTTACTGACAGAAAGCGGTCATGACTTCTTTATGACTTATTCAATAGGTTATCACTCCAGAAGAATTGAACTACTTCATAGTTCTAGTAACCCCGAGTCACGGAGTACCGAAGCTCTAAAATAAGATCTGGATCATTGAAGTTTATGGACACACATCAACTCAAGATTAATAGAGTATACACACATCGAGGAAATTTAGTCCAGGAGAATTGGAAGTTTATAAAAACAACAAACTCTCGAAGCCGTGAAGTACCAGAGGAAATGACAACCATCCATCCCATGATTGAATCCCAACCATTAGATAAGGATAAGAAAATTGTGATAAATGAGTCTTTTAAAAGAATGATCAGACCATTGATCTGAAATCCTGATCAACGATGAAGATTAAAACCATGAATTGAATTTGCTCGAGACATAACACTCCAGAATATATCACTTAAAAGATAACAAGATTTGGTGAAGAGAAGAAAAGTTACAGAGTGCCGAAGCTCGGAGAACACGGTCCCAACATTGGACATATGGGGGCTAAAAATAAAAAAAGGGGAAGAATTTTGAAGCATGAAACATTGGTCTCATGATAGAGGAATAAGGGTGAAAGATGAGGCAACACTTAAAAACATGGTTTGAAGGAAGCACCTCCGCAGAACCCAATTTCTACAACATTTGCAGTGAAAGATTTTTAGCCAGAACATAATAAATGAAAAACAAGGGATTTGAAGTCTTTAAATCAAACTATTAATAATAATAATAATAATAGAAATTATTATTATTAATTCAAATGAAGATTTGTATGAAGAGGTGTAATGGTTCAAACAAAGGGACATAATGCTTCAAACTCATACCTATTTGGAGACTATATAAACAAAGAAGTGTGGTGAACAAAAGATGTAGTTGAATTTGTTGAAGTATATATATTTATATATAATGGATTGAATAAAGGTTCATTCTATGAGGTTGGTGCATGTTTATAATTTGGGTCTTGTATGAGGATTGGATTCCTCACATCTTAGTTGGATCTGAGATCAACAAGATGGGACTTGTTATGAGGTTTGGATTCCTCATTTCTCAGTTGGATTTGAGAACTACAAGTTGGGTCTTGTAATAGAGAGTTGAGTCTCTCATAATTGTTTGAAGATGAAGATTGATCTTATGTATTCATTCAAGTTAAATAAAAAAATAAAATATTTATTCTTTTATATATTGGTTGAGAAATTGAAATAAATATATGTTGTTCAATTAATTTATGAAAATAGGAAAATTTTCCAAAGTTTTGGACACTAATTCACCCCCTCCCCCCCTCTCAATGTCAAGTGTACATTTCAACAATAATCCCATGTAGTTCATCCATTGTGAGTTTGTCAATATTCTCTCGATCTTCCAAGGTATATACTTTGGGATCATATATCATTGGGAGTGATCTTATTACCTTTTGGACTACTATTTTGTCTTCCAATTCTTCTCCTAGTCCTATGATTGCATTGACAATTTCATATACTCTTAGAAGATACTCAACAATGTTTTCTTCTTCTTTCATCCTCAGGATTTCAAATTGTCCTCTGTACATTTGTATCTTTGATTTCTTGACTTTGGAATCTCCTTCATAGATGATTTGTAGTTTGTTCCAAATCTCTTTTGTTGATTTATAATGCATGACTTTAATAAATACCTTATTTTCTAATCCACCCAAAATTGCATTTATGGCTATTGAATTATCATTGTAGAGTTTCTTTGAAATTGTGTCTAAAGGAGGATTTTCTGGTACATCATAACCCTTTATCACAGATATCCAGAAATCACATCCCAGTTCCATTAGGTAACTTCTCATTCTTATACTCCATAATGCATAGTCATCTCCTTTGAATAGTGGATCTATGTTTGAGGATATCCCTTCTTGTTGATCCATTGTGGTTTCCTAGAATCTTCCTTCCATTGATTAGACTGTGATGAATGAACCATATTTTATACCAATTTTTGGAATATTTTTTAATACTTAGAGGGGGGGGTGAATCAATATTATCATTTTTCAACAATCTAAAACCACTTAATTATTAATTTTATCAAATCAACACAAATGATCAACAAAAAATTACAATATTCAAAATTTTGATGTGGAAAACCAACTTGGGAATAATAAAAACTATAATTTTTATTTTCAATAAAGATTACATTTAATTTATGAGCTCCAACTCAAAGGGAAACACCTATTCCATGTTTTACTAGAACCAACTAGAAGGAGGCTACGACCCCCGAGATTTTACCAGCACCTATTAGAAGGAAGCATTGACTCCCTATTTTCTTCAGCTACAACTGAAAATATGTTGCAACACCTCAATTTACCTAATTCAACTGGAAGGAGGCTACAACCTACTTTGCAGGCTCCAACATGCCCTAGCACCACTCAACCTCCCTTTTATGATAAGTACCTTAACCTTCAAATATTAATAATCTTTTTTGGATTATGTTGCATATCTTCATTTACTTTCTTGGCCTCTTACTTTGTTATTCATCTTTAGATTTCATACTTAGAGACACACCTTCTTTCAACAAGAATTTCCATTTATATAGTCTTCCAATGGTCATGTACCACTGAAAAGTTGCACCTATTCAATATAGGAATGTATCTCTTCATTATAAGTATGTGTATTTTCAATATAATAAGCCATTGTGACTTTTCAATAATATTTATATGAAAAGTCATATTCTTTTTGAAAAGTAACGACCTTTTTAAACAATAATTGATTTTCTCCCTTTTTAATTTTTAATTCACTTTTTACCTTACCATGGGTAAATACCACCATGGTTTGAAAATAACATGTGCACATACCATGTGCATTTTCACTTTTACCCTTTTTCTTTTACCTTTTTCTTTAATCCAATTTCACTTTTACCTTTTTCTCTAATCTGATTTCACTTTTACCTTTTTCTTTATTTCACTTTCATATTTACTCTTGTTTTACGTAAACTCCACTTCCAACTAACTTTTCAACTTTTGTTATTTATTAAAGTCATATTTATATTTAATCCACTTTCATTTCCACTTTTGCATAAACTTCGTTTCCACTTGATATTTCCACTTTTATATTTATTAAAGTGATACAAAAGTCACATTTATTTTTAATCACTTACTAACCTTTGAAATCAAAGAAAATTTATTCAAGAATTGACTGCCTGAGTCTATCTAACCATTGGTGGCTGCTATAAATTGATTGGGTTTGAAGAGTCATCCAACTTCGTCCTGGAAAGAATGATGACCAAAACTTGCTACGAAATATCGACTACCATATTGATTTGACAGAATCAAATGTTCTCGGTGTTGGATCAAAAAATTTCCCTTCGAATACACTCTGAAATGATAGTGCACGAGAAAGTATTCAAGAGGGTGACTTGTGAGTATTCATTTTTTTTTATCATAGTCCTATCTCAACAGAATATACAGTCACCAGGATAACTTGACTTGACCAATGTAGTAATTGAAATTGTCTCATTCTTTCAAAGCACTCAACCATGGGATCCCATGTATTCTAGTAGTCCACTGAGTTCCTGTAACTCAGTATTCATGTAGCTTTCACTGCAATTCCATGGCATACTTCACTATGGTACCTTTTGTCTTCATGTTGACATCAATGCCAACAAGATATTTCCATCAAAGGGGTAGGAGGTGAGAAGAGGTAGATCATTTCTAGGGCCTTAGAACACATGCCTTCTACTCAAAACCACATAGTGGCATATACATCCACAATAATAGGCCAATGATACTCTGAATATGTCATGTGTGGTTGTTCAAGGCATCCTTTTTATACCTAGATGGATAGAAGCTTCCTATAGGGCATAACATTCATGTTTCCTCCCCTAACCATATGGTGATCCGAAATTGATCCAGATTGAAGAGTGGATAAGACTCACTACCTGCAAAAAAATTTTATAATAAGAATGCATGATGTAATCCATGTAAAACAATGATAGTTTACATGGAATAAGCCAAATATTGATATAGATAAAAAGTTAAAGAAGACAATTAATATGAAAAGGAAAGAAGGCTAAAAGAACATGAAGTGAAGAGCCATGGCTAAGTGCCTTCCCTTATCCCCTAGTTCTACCTATTTCTTCACTCTCGCTCATACTCAAAGGGATTTTTTGGGTCAAGGAGAGCATGGTGAAGAAAAAAACTATATACTTGCAGAATAAGAATATATTGAGCACCATTCGACTGGTTTTCCCAATTGTGTTCCAAGGTAAAAATCTTGTCTCAATGAGTTAGTTTACTACTGTGTTGTGGTTAAATTTGCCAGTGTCTTGTATGGTAGCTTGTTGGTTATTTTTTATGTATAATTCGTATATTATTTGAACATATGTGGAGTTAATAACTATATAAATTTTTATTACTATATGAGAGTTATTTTGACAAAGAATATTGGTTTAATGACTTACTCATATAAATAAACAACTAGTTGATCTCCACCATTAAGTGAGTTGGGTGACGATAAATTCATGGCCATCCTTCCTGAGCTGTTAGAAAACTTTCCAAACCTAATTTTATCTCTCCTAGGATTCCCTCTCTCTCTTTTGGGTGAATTTACATTGCATGGGAGTTTCTTAATGTTCTTGGGAATTTTGTAGATGTGCCGGAAATTTTTTGTATTGTACGGGTTAATCCTCCATTGCCTTGGTTGTCCAATTGTTTGCTAAGAAAATTTCTCCCTAGTTTGGGTTGATGCCTCACCACTTGGGTACTTGAGCTTCCCCATGGGGTTTTGAGAAATATTACCCTACAGGTAGGCTAAGCTTCCCTTTGGACCAAGACACCTATATTTGGCCCAAAGACAAAAGAGAACAAGTAGTTTCTACTTTCCCTATAGATCTAATTGAATCAATCAAGCAAGAGAGAGAAGACACATGTATTGCACCTTGTTGTGATGTTCATCCTAATTTTTTCCAATCCCCGAGCTTGATCTCTAATCTCCCTAGCATAAATTGAGATCTGCAATGGAAATCAAACGAAAACAACTATCTCCTACTCCAGATGAATAAACAAAGAAAATCTATGAGAAGCAATTGCCCGAAGTGAAATTGAAACAATCAAGGCCCTCGCCATGGAATGTAAACAACTAAGTGATCACAGTGCCCAGACTTATGAGTGACTCACTAAGAATCCAAAACTAAAGGCACTGGAGTCACAACTCCAAGAGGTGAAGCAGCAAGCAGAAACAATATAGGCGTAGTTGAATCCCCTGTCAACTATTGAAAGGATGAAGCGTTCCCAAGAGCAGTGCACTGCTTAACAACAGGTAAACACCATTCAGAGAAAAGTCATGGAAGTGACTCAGAGGATCCAACCTATATAGGATGAGGCTTTCCAACTGTTCACATGGATAGAAGGCCGAGGAGAAGAACGGGAGCAAGTCGTCACTGCAGTTGAACAACTCTTAGAGGGACTTGTCAATGAAGAAGTCATCCAAGAGTTCATTGAACAAGAGTTCATGGCACAACAACAGGTCGAAGTATCCTGAGCCAAGCTCAAGGATTTTGCGACAGAGCTACCCAGATCAGAGTGACTCGGGATGAGTCACAGGTGAGTCTTGGGGGCATGTTGGCCCTTGACCAAGTTTTGAGGATCCTTGGTCATGTTTGACCTATTTTTGGGACTTCGACAGGTTGTCGAAGGTAGAGCGCAAGACAAAGCGGACATCACGAGATCTCGACCCCCTTTTTTAGGGATTTTTGGGTTTTGGACTTATGTAATGGGTATGGGAATGTCGGCCCATGGGTTTTACCCATGCTTAGGCCCTTTTTGTAATGTATAAATAGAAAGCTAGGTGATGTAGGAAGTAGTTCGATCTATGTGATCGAAGAGTTGTAAGTTGTGCTAAGTGAAAGTAATGATTGTAAATTCTTCGTGCATATTGTGTGAGACTTGCAAAGCTAAGTGCAAGTAATTGTAAGAGACTGTGAAGAGGCTTTGTGTTGTAACCCAAGGAAGGAGAATCTAGCGAGGTGTGCAGATCTCTGGTCCTATGCAGAGTAGGATTTTGTGGCTCTGTGCATGTATAATATTGAGAGAAGCTAATAAAGAATACAAAGAGTTGGTGGACATAGCCCCAGGGTGGGGTTGAACCACGTATATCCTGTGTTATGAATTCTTTGTGATTTATGGTTGCTATCTTGTTTATATGATTAAATGCTTAGTTCACTGCTAGATGATAGATGAATCTAATATGGTAGCTTAGTGTTGAATAATGTGAATGAATGTTAGATATGATCTATATTAGTATGCTTAGTGCTTGACTCTATTGAATCTATGGGAATGTTGCACTGGTTTATTATTAGGGTTTAACTGCGCTGTAAACTAAGACTGGATATTGATGAACTATAATTTATAAGTTCCTTGTTAAGGTGTTACAGTCATAGAAATGTATCCCATCTAAGGTTGCAGACATCTGAGTCATGTAACCACCCCTGCCTCTACCTCGGGTGAGACTTCATCTGCTTCATAGGTGTTGCTGAAAGGGTTGGTAGTTAGGTTTTTGTTGGTGCATTTTTGTAGCGTTGAACCCTGGGTCTTCCCCTGTGCCAACACTCTTAAGTAGGTAGAATGGTATATTTAAACCAAAACCTAAAAACACCATCAACAAACGGACATGATACAAGAAAACTTGTCTGTATCTAACCACACAGGTGACAAACTGCTTAAGTATCAACAGTAAACCATGCCATCGTGGTTTAAAGAAAAAAATTGGTGTACCTTGTACACTCTAACGCGATCTCTTGGAATCCATTAGTATGTGCCATGGGATGCCTTTGAACTTGAGGTTTTTAAACCACGGAGCTCCTTCTTGGGGAAATCCAGTGGCCTCTGGAATTGAACCCTCAGTCACTTCCAACTATAAATATCCTATCTTAGCCTTAGAGCCATCAAAAGTTTGGGAAAAGTCTTGAGAAACTTTGAGGTTAAAATTGGTGGCCCTTGACTAGGTTTTGTGGAAATGTTGGTCATGTTTGACCAATTTTGGGACTTCGATGGGATGGTCGAAGGCAGAGCGCTAGGCGAAGCGGAGATCATGGGATCTCGCCACCTATTGTGGACTTTTCGGGTTTTGGGTTTATGTAACAGGTATGGGTTGTCGACCCATGGGTTTACCCATGCTTAGGCCCATTTTGTAAAGTATAAATAGAAAGCTAGGTGATGTAAGAAGGAGTCAATTGTAAGCTAGTGTGTTAAGTGCAAATAGTTGTGAACGCTTTGTGCCTACTGTGAGTTGAGAACCTAAAGATATAAGTGAAAGTAACTATAAAGAGTCTTTGTGCTGTGACCTAGCTCGGGGAAGGAGGATCTCACGAGGTATGTGTAGATCTCTTGTCCTATGTGGAGTGGGTTTTGAGGCTCTGTGCATGTAAGATGATTGACAAAAGATAATAGATAAGAAGAAGAGTTGGTGGATGTAGCCCCAGGCTGGGGGTGAACCATGTATATCCTGTGTCATGGTTGTTATGTGTGATTAATGTTTTTTATGCTTTTCACTTAACTTCATGAATGTTTATATGCATCTGATATAAAATCTTAGTGCTTAGTCATGTGAATGAATGTGAGATCTGATCTATCTCTATATGCTAAGTGCTTGAATGTGTTAGATCTCAATGAATATTGTGTTGCTCTGTAATTAGGGTTTATCTACGCTATAAATAAGGGTTAAATATTGGTGAATGATAATGGCTAAAGTTCTTTGTTAGAGTGTTGTAATCATAGATCTGTGTCCCAGCTAGGTTGTAGACACTTGAGTCCTACAACCCCCCCTGCCTCTACCTCGGGTGAGAATTCATCTTCTTTGTAGGTGTTGCCTAAAGGGCCAGTAGATAGGGTTTTGTTGGTGCGTTGTTGTAGCGTTGAACCCTAGGTTTTCCTTGTGCCAACAAATGGTTACATTGCAGGGACTTGAAACTGTGATTGCTGGGAATTGAAGAAAAGAGAAAGCTCTGTACGTAGATCTGTTGCCCTAGTGTGCAGTATCCTACTTGGCTTGCGAAGGTTTGTGCTAAGAAAAGAATTGGATATGAAGAAAATTGGTAAGATCTTAAAGATTTTTTCTTTGATAAAGATAAGATAAGTGGAAATGTTTTCTTCAAAAGAATGGATCTAGGTATACTTGATAGATTTTGTCCTAGTCTAGAAACTAGGACACAACTATGAGAAAGAAGATATGAAATGAATAGATCTGATAGAAATAATGAATGATATGTTATTCCTATGCATAGAAAGGATTTTTGGACTAACAAATGGATACAGTATCCCATAAAGATTTTTTTGCAGGTTCCTCATTGTGATCCCAGTGCATGGTACAGGAAATGTTGGGGATCATTCAAGATAAAGAGAGGGCTAACTCTTTGTTACATTTGTAGAAGACTAGGACATATTGCTAAGGAATTCCCTGGTAGAAACCCTACTTGTCTTTGTTGCAAAGCCACGGATCATGAATTTTTGGATTTCGCTAGAATGATTGCTAAAGTTGAGAAGATGAATATGAGACAAGAAAACCTTGAGGAAGGCCAAGAAACTAAAGATATGACAAAACCCCAGAAAGAATCAGAGAGTGTATTATTACATGTGGGAGCAACCCTAAATGATCACAGAGACATTAACTTATCATATATCCTAAAAGAGAAAGAGTGTGTAGAAACAAGAATATGAGACTTCGACATAGATTGTGTATTGGATGCAACAACACAAGTGAATATCATGACAGAAAAAACTTGGGAAATTTTGGTAAAGCCAACTATGATTCCTTCACTGGGAGGAATAGAATTGTTTAAAGGAAAATTGATAACCCTATGTGGAAGGCTTACCCTGATACCTATGAGTACTCATGGATCTTCGACAGAGGAATAATTTGAGGTCATTAAGTTTGTTGAGAACAATGCCCCATTTTCTCTTTTGCTAGGAAAAACCTGGATTGAGAAAGATCAAGTCAGAAGGAAAAAAGAAGAGGAAGTTATGGAACAGAAAAAAAAAAAAGAACTAAGGGATTTCATGGCTAAGAGAATAGCGTGCTTAATAGAAGAGCAAGAGGACAAGTCGAAGCTACTAAGAACCAGAGACCTGGTTGTCGAATTTGAAACAATGCAAGAAGGATTAAGCAACCTATCCATGCAAGAAAGTAGAGCACCTACTCCAGAAGAAGAAGTATTACTCTCGAATTGTATGAAAGAATCTCATCAGCGCGAAGTTACTATGTTGAGTACAGATAAGAACTAGAATGGAAAGAGGAATACAGAGACACAGATCAAAGGAAAGAAGGCTAGAAAGCTCAGCAAGAAGAAAGAAAAGCAAGAAAAATTGCAAGAGGTACCAGAAAGGACTTTGCAGAAAGAAGGTTTGCAGAACTTGAACTTCGTTGGGATATCAGAACAGCGTAGATCAACACTTCACCATGGTGGAGAAAAATGACCATTAGAGGCATCTTGACCATTATACCGACGCTCCAAAACGTCTAGAAATGCAGTTATGGCTAGGAAGCTCGCCATTGGACCGTTGGGACTGTGCCCTAACGGATGGAATCACATTGATGAAGGCTCTCTTACCCATTGGAAGGATCCATTATGACGTTGTCTATTTATCCCATCGAATGTTGCACTGAGAACACTTTTGCGAATTGTATCTGAGCCCACGGAGAATTCATTATTATTGCATTGTGCCTATTGAGACCTTTCCACCTAGTATATTACCTTGAGTATTTGATCACCGACCTAAGATACCTGATCTAGAGCATGCATGTCGGACGACCTCAGCGCAGTATAAAAGTCTGTCGAAGAAATTATAATCGACCTCATGGCTGAGAACGTGATGTCTACAGGAATTCAGGCTTCATCGATGTGAGGAGTGAAAGCATCCTTGTCGACTGCTCTTGGATATGGACCATCCTAGGTTGTGACCAAGAAACGAACCAAGCATCGTGATGACCTGGCGAATGCGAAGCTCATCCCATCAATCCTGCCCAACTACATCCCGCCTCTGGCTGGCGTGGTGAGTCATGATAGCATCCCAAGGGACTTTGAATACATGTTTATTACTGCGTACCTCCCAAAGGGGATACGTGCAGTAAAACCATAGCTGGATAAGATTCTTATGTTGAATATCAATGAATATAACCTAGGAGATCGCAAGAACTATGTTATGCTCGCACCACATAAGTATTTAACCAATACAAAGGGGAAGAAGTCGAAGATAATCCCCCAGCTGTGGACCATGGACCTCGCGAGGCCCATGATCCTCAACATGATGAAGATACCCCACTTTGGAAGGAAACAAGAGGTTAATGCATACATTAAGCTCTTGTTGTCATGCTTCCATGGCAGTTATTTGTGGCTAGATAGACGCATCATCATCGATCCAGTGTTGATCCATGGGATCACCGAATTAAGCATGCAATGCCCAGACCCACAAGACTTTTACCCAAGGAAGGCGGCAGACCGCACCTTGGTACAGATAATCAAAGACACCTATGGTGATGTGGAAAATGGGAAGCGTGGCTACAAGGTAGCCTCTATCTAAAATGGTAAAGTGCGCCTAGCTTTCCATTTGATCGCAAGTAAGCTAGTAAGGAATAATAGACCCATGCAGGTCACAGGGTTCGTTGTTGATCTTGCAGGAAAATGCGTGGAACGACTACAAATGAACTGGGCGAGCTACCTAGTCAACCAGTTAGAGCAGGGCTTCCGTGAAGCTTAGTATGAGGGCTACAAGTTCCACTTCAGTTGGTTGTTGATCCTCATCGCATTCATTGCTTAGGAGATGCCAGAAGGTGCAACCTTCCCTGAGATTGAGCCATCTAAACCACTAGATACAAATTTCACTACGCTCTGGTATTCAAGTGACATGGAGAAACAATGGCAGTCAAACATGGTATTTCACACCTATTACCTACAGCTAAAGAGGGATATTGAGTCTTTCCCTCACATGACATCGAATACCCTGCACAGGTTCAGGCCCTATGCGAAGTTCCTCACAGATAGAAATTTTATTTATATCACTACACATGGAGACGAACACAAAGAAGAGCTACAGAGTTACTATAAGCTAACAAAGGAGGACATGGAAGAAATAACTAAGGAATGGCCTGCAGAGTTCCTTATCCCAGTCGACCAGGAAGAACTGTCTGATCCCAACCTCATTGGAATTCCTATGGTCACTCACGAAGAGTATGATGCACCCAAAAACAATAGAAGGAAGAAGACAAAAGAGGTACAGGAGCTGAACAATGCATCCGAAGAGACTGCTTCAGATTCACCTGGAGGGGGAGGGGGTGACGAAGTAGACAAGGAAGATAACAATGACGAAGAAGACAAGTAGAATCAAGGTGAAGTAACACCGCTTCAAGATCCCATTGATGAGGCTGTGACATATAAGAAAAGAAAGGGTTCCCCCATGAAACCTACATCGCGAAAGAAGTCCAAAGCTAGTAAACCTCCATTCCATAGTGTTCTCACAGTGGATGAAATTTATCTTATCATCACCATTGTATCAGACACTTCAGAGGATATTTTATAGTGCAACGAAGCAAAACAAGAAACCATGTATGATAGGATTGAAGGAGAACTAAAAGGGGTACAACAAGCCCTTTACTCCAGTCGCACAGTGTCTACTATGCCACAATCTTTTGAAGAAATTGAGTTGGGAGATCAGCATGTCCAGCTACGTAGAATAGCAGATGTGACCAAAGCTCAACTTCGGCGTGTCCAAGAAGAAAAAGAACAGGCCATAGAGGCCCTGAAGAAAGCAAAGGAGGAAGCCACAGAGAAACGACGGGTTGAACAGTAGGAAAAAGATGACCTCCAAGTCAAGTTCACAGAGGACAGAGCACAAATCTAGTAGGAGAAAGAACAACTGCTCACGAAGCAGATGGAAGTTAAAGAAGTAGTCACCAGAGCACTTCTCTCTGTGACAAGCTTAGAATAGAAGGAAGAAGACCCAGTGGAATGTCAAGTGACAAAGCTTGCTAAATCTATTCGGAAACTTCAACAGAGAGTAGCAGAACTAGAGCTACAAGTAGTGCCAAACACTCTGGAAGAAGTGCGATATAAAAGAGAGGAAACTACCAGGAGCGCAGTCAAGAGAATCAAGGCATTAGACTCTGAATGAAAACAACTCAGTAGTCGAAGTGCATAGACTTATGTGCACCTCACAGAGGACCCTGAATTAAGGACACTGGAGTCACAACTCCAGGAATCGAAGCAGCAAGAAGCAACAATGCAAGTGTAGTTGAATCTATTGTCAGCAGTCAATAGGATGAAACGATCCCAAGAATAACGCATTGTTCAATAGAAAATCCATGAAATCCAGAGTAAAGTCCTGGAAGTGACCCAGAGAATCTAGCCAGTGTACAACAAAGCATGCATACTTTTCAAGGATATTGAAGGATGAGGTGTAAAACTAGAACAAGTGGTCACTTCGGTGGAACAATGCTTGGCAGGACTAGTGAATGAGAAATTTATTCAGGAGTTTGCTGAGCAGGAGGCTCTAGCGAAGCAACAGGTCGAAGCAACTCGAGACAAGCTCAAGGAATTTGAGGAAAAGCTACCCAGATCAGAATGACTCAGGATGATTCAAAGATGAGTGTTGGGGACTTGTTGGCCCTTGACCAGGTTTTGTGGAAACGCTGGTCATGTTTGACCGATTTTGGAAGTTCGACGGGCTGGTCAACGACGAAGCGGAGATCGTGGGATCTCGCCACCTTTTGTGGACTTTTCAGGTTTTAGGTTTATGTAACGGGTATGGGATGTCGGCCCATGGGTTTACCCATTCTTAGGCCCATTTTGTAAAGTATAAATAGAAAGCTAGGCAATGTAAGAAGGATTCATTTGTAATCTAGTGTGCTAAGTGCGAATAGTTGTGAACGCTTTGTGTCTACTGTGTGTTTAGAACCTGAAGAGATAAGTGCAAGTAACTATAAAGAGGATTTGTGTTGTGACCTAACTCGGGGAAGGAGGATCTGGTGAGGTGCACACAGATCTCTTGTCCTATGCGTAGTGGGGTTTGAGGCTCTGTGCATGTAAGATGATTGACAAAAGATAATAGAGAAGAAGAAGAGTTGGTGGACGTAGCCCCAGGCTAGGGGTGAACGACGTATATCATGTGTCATGGTTGTTATGTGTGATTAATGTGATTTATGCTTTGTGCTTACCTTCATGAATGTTTAGATGCATATGATATAAAATCTTAGTGCTTAGTCATGTGAATGAATGCGAGATCTGATCTATCTCTATATGCTAAGTGCTTGAATGTGTTAGATCTCAATGAATACTGAGTTTCTCTATAATTAGGGCTTATCTACGTTGTAAATAAGGGTCAAATATTGATTAATGATAACTTCTAAATTTCTTTGTTAGAGTGTTGTAATCATAGATCTATGTCCCAGCTAGGTTGTAGACACTTGATTCCTACAACCCCCCCTGCCTCTACCTTAGGTGAGACTTCATCTGCTTCGCAGGTGTTTCCGAAAGGTTCAGTAGATAGGGTTGTTTTGGTGCGTTGTTGTAGTGTTGAACCCTGGGTCTGCCCTATGCCAACAAATGGTTCCATTGCCGGGATTTGAAACTGTGATTGCTGGGAATTGAAGAAAAGAGAAAGCTTTGTGCATAGATCTGTTTCCCTAGTGCGCAGTATCCTACTTGGCTTGCGAATCTCTGTGCTAAGAAAGGAATTAGATATAAAGAAAAGAGGTACGATATTAAATATTTGTGCTCTAATAAAGGTGAGATAAGTGGAAATTTTTTCTTCAAAAGAATGGATCTAGGTATATTTGATAGATTTTGTCCTAGTCTGAAAACTAGGGCACAACTAGGAGAAATAAGATATGAAATGAATAGATCTGACATGAATAATGAAAGATATGTTATTCCTATTTGTAGAAAGGATTTTTGGACTAACAAATGGATGCAGGATCCTAGAAAGAATTTTTTGCAGGTTCCTCACTATGATCCCAGTGCGCGATACAGGAAATGTTGGGGATCGTTCAAGAGAAATAGAGGGCTAACTCTTTTTTATAGTTGTAGAAGACCAGGACATCTTGCTAAGGAATTCCTTGGTAGAAACCCTACTTGTCTTTGTTGCAAATACGTGGGTCATGAAGTTTTGGATTTCCCTAGAATGATTGCTAAAGTTGAGAAGATGAATATGAGACAAGAAAACCGTGAGGGAGGCCAAGAAACTAAAAATATGACAGAACCCTAGAAAGAATCAGAGAGTATATTATTACAGATGGAAGAAACCCTGAATGATCATAGAGACATTAACTTATCATAGATCCTAAAAGAGAAAGAGTGTATAGAAACAAGAATAGGAGACTTCAACATAGATTGTGTGTTGGATGCAACAACACAAGTGAATATCATGACATAAAAAACTTGGGAAATTTTGGGAAAGCCAACTATGATTCCTTCACTGGGAGGAATAGGATTGTTTAAAGGAAAATTGGTAACCCTATGTGGAAGGCTTACCCAGATACCTATGAGTACTCATGGATCTTTGACAGAGGAAGAATTCAAGGTCATTAAGTTTGTTGGGAACAACGCACCATTTTCTCTTTTGCTAGGAAAAACCTGGATTGAGAAAGATCAAGTCAGAAGGAAAAACGAAGAGGAATCTATGGAACAAAAAAATCAAGAACTAAGGGATTTCATGGCTAAGAGAATAGCGTGCTTAATAGAAGAGCATGAGGACAAGTTAAAGCTACTAAGAATCAAAGACCTGGTTGTCAAATTTGAAAGAACACAAGAAGGCTTAAGCAACCTATCAATGCAAGAAAGTAGAGCACCTACTCCAGAAGAAGAAGTATTACTCTCAAACCCTATGAAAGAATCTCTTTAGCGCGAAGTTACTATGTTGAGTACAGATAAGAACAAGAATGGAAAGAGGAATACAGAGACGCGGAGCACAGGAAAGAAGGCTAGAAACCTCAGCAAGAAGAAAGCAAAGTTAGAAAAATTGCAAGACGTACCAGAAAGGACTTCGCAGAAAGAAGGTTTGCAGAACATGAACTTCACCGCGATATCAGAACAACACAGATCAACACTCGCCATGGTGGAGCAATATGAGCATTGGAGGCATCTCGACCATTGGACCGATGCTATAGAACGGCTAGAAATGCATTTATGGCTGGGAAGCTCACCATTGGACCGTTGGGACCACGCCCTAACGGATGGAATCACATTAATGAAGGATCTCTTACCCGTTGGAAGGATCCATTACGACATTGTCTATTTATCCCATCGAAGGTTGCACCAAGAACACTTTTGCAAACTATATCTGAGCCCATAGAGAATTCATTATTATCGCATTGTGCCTATTGAGACCTCGCCACCTAGTCTATTACCTTGAGTATTCAATAATTGACCTGAGATACCTGATATATAGCATGCATGTTAGACGACCTCATGGCTGAGAAGGTGATGTCCATAGGAACTCAGGATTCATCGACATGAGGATTGCAAGCATCCCCTTCAACTTCTCGTGGATCGGGACCATCCCGAGCTACGACCGAGAAATGAAACAAGCATCGTGATGACTTGGGGAATGCAAAGTTGATCCCATCAATCATGCCCAACTACATCCTGCTTCTGGCTACCAAAATGAGTTGTGACAGTGTCCCAAAGGACTTCGACTACAGGTTGATTACTGCATACCTCCTGAAGGGGATACACGTAGTAAAACCACAGCTGGATAAGATTCTGACGTTGAATATTAGTGACTATAACCTAGGAGATCACAAGAACTATGGTATGCTCACACCGCATAACTATTTAACCAAGACAAAGGGGAAGAAGTTGAAGATAATCCCCCAGCCATAGACCATGGACCTCACGATGTCCACGATCCTCAACGTGATGAAGATACCCCACTTTTGAAGGCACCATGAGTTTAATGCGTGCATTAAGATCCTGCTCTCATGCTTCCACGGTGGTTATATGTGGCTAGACAGACACATCACTGTTGATCCAGCGTTGATCCATAGGATCACCAGATTAAGCATGCAAGGCCCAAACCCACAAGACGTTTACCCAAGGAAGGTTGTAGACCGCACCTTGGCACAAAAAATCAAAGACACCTATGGAAATGTGGAAAAGCGGAAGTAGGGCTACAAGGTAGCATCCATCTAGAATTTTTCATTGCTCCTAGCCTTCCAGTTGATAGCAGGTAATCTAGTAAGGAAGAACAGACCCATGCAGGTCACAGGTTTCGTTGTTGATCTCACAGGAAAATGTGTGGAAGGGATACAAATGAACTGGGTGAGATACCTCATCAACCAGTTAGATCAGGCCTACGAGTTCCACTTCAGTTGGTTGGTGATCCTCATCATGTTCATTGCTTGGGAGATGTCGGAAGGTGCGACCTTCCTTGAGATTGAGCCATCTGAACCACTAGCTGCGAAGTTCACTATGCTCTGGTATTCGAGCGACATGGCGAAACAATGGCAGTCAAAAGCAGTATTTCACACCTATTACCTACAGCTAAATAGGGCTATTGAGTATTTCCCTCGCTTGATGTCGAATACCCTGCACAGGTTCAAGCCCTATGAAAAGTTTCGTGCAGATAGACATTTTATTTATATCACTGTGCATGGAGGCGAACACAAAGAAGAGCTCCAGAGTTACTATAAGCTCACAGAGGAGAACATTGAAGAAATAACTAAGGAATGGCTTGCAGAGTTCCTTATCCCAGTCGACCAGGAAGAACTGTCTAACCTCGACCTCATTAGAATTCCTGTGGCACTCGTGAAGAGTATGATGCACCTGGAAATAGCAGAAGGAAGAAGATAGAAGAGGTACAGGAGCTAAACAATGCATCCAAAGAGACTGCTTCAGATTCACCTAGAGGGGGAGGGGGTGAAGAAGTAGACAAGGAAGAGAACAACGATGAATAAGATAGGAAGAAGAAAGGTGAAGTAACACCACCTCAGGATCCCATTGATGAGGTTGAGACATCTAAGAAAAGAAAGGGTTCCCCCATGAAATCTACATCGCGGAAGAAGTCCAAAGCTAGTAAACCTCCATTCCACATTGTGCTCACAATGGATGACATTGATCTTATCATCACCACTGTATTAGACACTTCAAAGGATATTTTACAGTGCAACGAAGCTAAAAAAGAAACCATGTATGATAGGATTGAAGCAGAACTGAAAGGGGTAAAGTAGGCCCTTTACTCCAGCCGCACAGTGTCTACTGCACCACCATCTTCTGAAGAAATTAAGTTGGGAGATGAGCCTGTCCAACTACATAGAATAGAAAATATGACCGAAGCTTGACTTCGGTGTGTCCAAGAAGAAAAAGGACAAACCATAGAGGCCCTGAAGAAAGCAAAGGAGGAAGACACAGAGAAATGACGAGTTGCATAGCAGGAGAAATATGACCTCCAAGCGAAGTTCGCAGAGGATAGAGCACAAATCCAGCAGGAGAAAGAACAGTTGCTCGCGGAGCAGATGGAATTTAAAGAAGAAGTCACTAGAGAACTTCGCTCTATGACATGCTTAGAACAGAAGAAACAAGACCCATTGGAAAGTCAAGTGACGAAGCTTGTTGAAGCTATTCAATAGCTTCAACAGAGAGTAGCAGAACTAGAGCTGCAAGCAGTGCCAAACACCTCGTAGGAAGTGTGAGATCAAAGAGAGTAAATTGCCAGGAGCACAGTCGAGAGAATCAAGGCATTAGCCTTGGAATGCAAACATCTCAGCAGTCGAAGTGCGCAGACTTACGAGCGCCTCACAGAGGACCCTGAACTAAGGACACTGGAGTCACATCTCCAGGAAGAGAAGCGGCAAGAAGCAACAATGCAAGCACAGTTGAAGCTACTATCAGCAGTCAAGAGGATGAAAAGATCCTAGGAACAACACACTGTTCAATAGAAAAGCAATTCAATCCAGAGTAAAGTCCTGGAAGTGACCTAGAGACTCCAACCAGTGCAAGACGAAGCTTGCATACTTTTCGAGGAGATTGAAGGATGAGGCGCAGAACTAGAACAAGTGGTAACTTTGGTGGAACGATGCTTTGCAGGACCAGTGAAGGAGAAATTTATTCAGGAGTTCATCGAGCAGGAGGCTCTAGCGAAGAAACATGTCAAAGCAGCTTGAGCCAAGATCGAGGCGTTTGAGGCAGAGCTACCCAGGTCAAAGTGACTTGGGACAGGTCACGGGTGAGTGTTGGGGGCTTGTTGGCCCTTGACCAAGTTTTATGGAAACGTTGGTCATGTTTGAACAATTTTGGGACTTCGATGGGATGGTCGAAGGTGAAGCGCTAGGCAAAGCAGAGATCACGAGATCTCGCCACCTTTTGTGGACTTTTCAAGTTTTGGGTTTATGTAACAGGTATGGGATGTCGGCCCATGGGTTTAACCATGCTTAGGCCCATTTTTTAAAGTATACATAGAAAGCTAGGCGATGTAAGAAGGACTTAGTTGTAAGCCAGTTTGCTAAGTGTGAATAGTTGTGAACGCTTTGTGCCTACTGCGTGTTGAGAACCTGAAGAGCTAAGTGCAAGTAACTATAAAGAGGCTTTGTGTTTTGATCTAGCTTGGGGAAGGATGATCTAGTGAGGTGCACACAGATCTCCTATCCTATGCGGAGTGGGTTTTGAGGCTCTGTGCATGTAAGATGATTGACAGAAGATAATAGAGAAGAAGAAGAGTTGGTGGACGTAGCCCTAGGCTGGGGGTGAACCACGTATATCCTGTGTCATAGTTGCTATGTGTGATTAATGTGATTTATGCTTTGTGCTTACCTTCATGAATGTTTAGATGCATCTGATATAAAATATTAGTGCTTAGTCATGTGAATGAATGCGAGATCTGATCTATCTCTATATGCTAAGTGCTTGAATGTGTTATATCTCAATGAATACTGTGTTTCTCTGTAATTAGGGTTTATCTGTGTTGTAAATTAGGGTCAAATATTGATGAATGATAACTTCTAAAGTGCTTTGTTAGAGTTTTGTAATCAAAGATCTGTGTCCCAGCTAGGTTGTATACACTTGAGTCTTACAACCCCCCTTCCTCTACCTCGAGTGAGACTTCATCTACTTCGCAGGTGTTGCCAAAAGGGCTAGTAGATAGGGTTTTGTTGGTGTTTTGTTTTAGAGTTGAACTTTGGGTCTGCCCTGTGCCAACAAATGGTTCTCCTACTGGGACTTGAAACTGTGATTGCTGGGAACTGAAGAAAAGAGAAATATCTGTGCGTAGATTTGTTGCCCTAGTGCGCAATATCCTACTTGGCTTGCGAAGCTCTCTGCTAAGAAAGGAATCAGATATGAAAAAAAGAGGTAAGATATGAAAGCTTTGTGTTGTGATAAAGGTAAGATAGGTGGAAAGTTTTGCTTCAAAAGAATGGATCTAGGTATATTTGATAGATTTTGTCCTAGTGTGAAAACTAGGGCACAACTAGGAGAAAGAAGATATGAAATGAATAGATTTGATAGAAATAATGAAAGATATGTTATTCCTATGCGTAGAAATGATTTTTGGACTAACAAATGGATGCAAGATCCCAGAAAGAATTTTTTTCAAGTTCCTCACTGTGATACCAGTGTGCGGTACAGGAAATGTTGGGGATAGTTCAAGAGAAAGAGAGGTCTAACTCTTTGTTACAGTTGTAGAATACCAGGTGTTGGGGTCCTATAATTATAGGCAAATCGATTCTTCGACTGTTGATTTGGCGTTTCTCTCGTGATGACGAAACCTTGGCTCAGGTGATTCTGCTTCCTCCCTCCATTCTTGTCGCTAAATTCTCCATCACCCTGCTGCATCCTTCATACACACTGTGCCCTCTCTCCCCTTGTCTTTTGTCAGCCTCCATTATCCCGCCACCTTCACCTGTCCATAAGCAAACGGACTCAGGATAAACAAAAATAGCAATAAAGTTAGGCTAGGTTAAGATTGATTAATAAACAACTAGTCTAATAATTGATTAATTAATAATTAATTATTAATTAATCAATTATTAATTAAGTTAAAAACTTAAGTTTAATACCTAGGTTAGTAACTAAGTTAGTAATTAGAGTTAGTTTTAATTAAATAAAACAAAACAAAAAATTAAATAAGCACAAAATATTAAAAAAAAAACATTCAAAAAACATTAAAAAACATTAAAAACAAAAAGTAATAAAATATATATATAATACAAAACAAATAAAAATAAAACAAAATGATATAAAACATAATATAAATAAACAAAAATGTAAACATATTAAATACAAAAAGGAATAATAATAAAAACCAAAATATCACATGCAAAGCATAATACGTAAGCCTATAATACAACACATAACATAAAATTTAAAAATTAAAAATAAAAATAAAAAAAACAACATAACAAATTTATCCTAAGTCTAAACCTACCGTACCCCTCACACGTCACTCCCACCTCACACTCCACTCACCCTCCATCCACACTCCCGCCCACATGCCCTCACGTCACCATCCACTTACGTATACCCCCACCTACCTTCCATATATCAAAACCCTCCTTCGTAAACCATAAATTAAATCAACGCACCAAGTTAATTCCGGAGCCCCCCTCACCTTCCGGAATTTAACGAAGGGGGGGGTCCGAAATTTAAAATAAACATCTTGCAAATCTGAACGGCCCAGGGAAGGCTTCCAAGATCAATGGCCCAGATTGAATTCCGGACCCCCCTGGGCATTCTACATTTAACGAAGGGGGGGGTCCGGAATACCGCTTACCACGAGAAAAACCACTTTCCCTTATTTTTACCATTTTTGCCTATTTCACCACGTCCTCTTCCGGGTCAATTTTTGAGAAAACGAAGACGGATTTTAAAAATCTGAGAGAGGTTTTTTCTCAGAACGGGCTGGGGAACAAAAACCTCTTTCAGTTTTTGCAACGGAGTTACGAACAGATAGAATCGAAGACATCTTCGAGGCCTATTTTTCCATATTTTCAATATCCTGTTTCAGTCCCTATCTTGCAGGAGCTGTTACAGCCAACTGGGGACGAATTTGACGAAACCGAAAGAGGGTTTTGTCCAGCACATGACCATCTACAATAATGTCTTTCAATTTTCTCCCAAGTGTCATTATTGAAGATAAAATCACGTCTGATCGAAACCCTGTTTCACAGAAAAACGATCCGTCTTTCATGGCAGAAAACTCCAAATTTTGTGGGAGTGGTGGCTATTTTTGCCGAGGCGGTTAAACCGACTCTCGAAACTTGATGAGGAGATCTATCCTATTTATTGAGATGATTTTAATGTAAAAGGGTTTGACCTGTGTAAATATTTTGGTCCTTTTTGGCTGGACTGTGGGCCTTTGTTGCTTTAGGAGGTTTCTCAGTAATGTTGGAATGACAAATCATTAATGGAGAAAATGACTTACAGGATTCTCATGTAGCAGTGTCGGTGGTGTGTCCCTTGTCTGTTGTTAATCATCTTTCTGCTATCATTCAAACATTTTCATTTCTTATTATTAAAAAACAGTTAATGGAGAATAATTTATGCATGCATACTCTTTGTCCAAATTTTTCAATAATCTTTATGTTTCTTCTAAAACTCAGCCTATGAATTCTTAACTGCTCATTTGCTCAGTTTTTCTTCCCCATTTTTCCTCAAATCGACACCCTTTAAACTTGATTCGATCCAACAACTGTTACTATCTTGCCCTGTGGAGACATTTACCTCTTGATTTGATCTGATCATTGTCTTACAAACAGACCCCATAGCCCAATGGTGATCTGAGAAACTCGTCAACCACATCCTCATCTAAATATTTTCAAAAACCCTCAACCCATGTTCTTCATAACTAGCCTAATACCTATTCAAACAAATCTATTTCAGACAAAGAGATCCCTCTCTGAGTCTTGGAGGGCTAGATCTAAGACTCGAAGTGGTTTTGATGTTGCCTCTGTAGATGCCTTACAGCCTTGGGAAAATTACAGAATGCTAACATAATGGCGACTCCACTGGGGAACCTCTTCCCAGTAGTACATTTCAAGCTCCAGATCTGATCACTGATGGTGGATAGTGACCAGACACAAGAAGGTTGAGATCATTCACCTGGCGACTCCAATCAGCTCCAGACAGTGCCAACTCGAAGACTCCACTAGAGGAAGAACCTTAAGCATGGCCAAGCAGCCTAGAAAGACCAGGTACTCAAGCTCAAATTGTGTTCAAGAAATATTTGGTTTCGTCTGCAATTACTTTCTCTCTAATCATGATCCTGGTCTAGAGTATATTTTTGAAATTCAGGATGACCATTTTCAACCTGAAGAGCCCCTAGATATTAAACCCCAAGTTGTAGATTATGTACATGCTCATACACCTGTGCACATCCCAGATGCACCTGTAGAAACCCTAGTGAGACATAAGCCTCCTGCTTTGTCTCCTACTCTTGCTAAAACTCTGGATGGTTGTAAGCCTCTTTCTTCATCTCCTATGCTTGCAAAAGTCCCAGACAGATACAAGCCTCTAGAGTTGCCTCCTATTCTCCATGACCTCCCTGTCAATTACATTAATAATCTGCCTAGGTTTGATGGAGAAAATGAGAAGATCAATGCTGAAAAGCATATTCAAAACCTTGAGGATTTCCTTGACCTTTATGAGGTTGAAGATGATGATGTCTGTATCAGGATGCTTGCCCTATCTTTGCAAGGTAAAGTTAAAAATTGGTTTAGAAATCTTCCAGCTGCAAGCATCAGAGATTTTCATCAGTTCATGCAAGTGTTCCTGGATAGGTGGGTGATCAGGGGAAATGTTTTCCTCATCCTAGAAGAGTATGAACACTTGAAAAGAAGGCCAGGGGAGACAGTACAATAGTTCTCAACCATATTCAATGAGGTATATCATGCAATACCTGCTGATATAAGGCCACCCCCAGGATCTGCCCACTTGCATTACCCAGATGCCTTCGATCTTGAGATGACATTTCAGTTAAGAGAAAGGAACATTGCAAGCCTTGAAGAAATGCAGAATATTGTTGTTGATGTGGAGACCAACTTGTTGATCAATAGGTCACAGTTAAAGGACAAAGAAATGGAGCAGCTGAAATCATCAGAAACTAAACTGGAGATTTTGGCGAGTGCCATGGAAAAGCTGATGCAGACAATGAACATAAAAGAGGAGCTTGCTGTCCAAAGACATCATGGTCCCTTGATTTCAGAGAAAGAAAGTGTCACAGTTCCCAAACATGCTATTGCACACCCTTGGTACCATGGTTTGAATAATTATTCTTTCATGTATTCAATTCACAGCACAGTCAAAGATGAAGCTCCATCTTGACTTGTAGAGGAACAACCAACTAACATGATATGCATGTTCAATGGCATTTCATCCGTCGATGATTTACCCAAGTATGACCAATATGATGATGATCATGAAGCTGAAATAGAGGTTGTATGTTCAGAGAAAATGGCAGCATGTCATTGGAAGGAAGAAGATCATTTACCATTCAGATGCGACTATCAGCCCTTGCACAACAGTCATGACAGCGATGGGAAAGAGACAGAAAATATCAGAGTAAGTGAAAGCACTTTTCCCATATGTTTCTCATCTCTTCAATTCCTGAAAAGAAACTCTAGGCCAGTTGTAAACAGTCAAGACAAAAATTCCTCTGACCAATCAATTGATGATACCATTAAGGATATGGAGGTTGTTCTTAACCCATATTTGCAGCCCTTTACTTACTCTGATTTTCAAATTCCAAATGAAAGCTTAAATCCTGAGACAAACTGTGAGTTAATCCAAAAGAACTCTATGCCATTGCGCTTTAAATCATTTCAAGTTTTGAAGGAGACTCTTGGACAAGTGGTGAAGGATAAGTACATAAAGGGTCAAGAAATTTCATTTGAGTCAACGCAGCAGCCTTGTCAGTCTTTTCAGGACCCAATAGCTGATCGGTTGGATGGCCTGTGTGGTCAAAATCATTCTTCATTCGCCAGTCATGAGATAAAAAGTTGCTATGATATGGATATGGTTAGACAGTCAATTATAGGGGTGTGTTCAGCAGAAGCATCAGTTCAAAACTCATCAGGAAAGTTGCAGCCTTGTCAGGAAATGCATAAGGATGAAAATAACGTAGATACAGTGCCAGAGCTGCCATCCAAGAATCAAGGAGCATATCATTTCTACCTTGATCCTGTAGCTACCTATATGGAGAATTTTTTCACTGCAGAGTCTCAATCTTTCCCTGACATTACTTTTGTTTTTCAAGATTGTCGGGGTCTCTGTTGTAAAAATCAATCATGCTTTCAACAGTGGCTTTTACACTTTGCATTTTTGAGTCTACGGGAAAAAAGTCAAGCTGCGCTTTTCACTGTGCTAACGAGCAGTCAGGCAATCCACTGGTCTCAGAAGCTACTTGATTGGCTTCATTGGCATTTTTGTATTATTTGATTTAACAAAATGATCAGTAGCATAGGGTAGGTAGGAAAAAATGAATAAGCTCAGCACTCTGAGCATCTCTTTTTCAGCAGCGT
>ML797253.1:41647-70213 GCA_009831015.1 Picea engelmannii | reverse complement strand
GCCCAGGGAAGGCTTCCGAGATCAATGGCCCAGATTGAATTCTGGACCCCCCCGGGCGTTCTACATTTAACGAAGGGGGGGGGTCCGGAATACCGCTTACCACGAGAAAAACCACTTTCCCTCATTTTTACCATTTTTGCCTATTTCACGATGTCCTCTTCCAGGTCAATTTTTGAGCAAACAAAGACGGATTTTAAAAATCTGAGAGAGGTTTGTTCTCATCACAGGCTGGGGAACAAAAACCTCTTTCGGTTTTTGCAACGGAGTTACGAGAAGAGAGAATAGAAGATATCTTTGAGGCCTATTTTTCCATATTTTCAATTTCCCGTTTCAGTCCCGATCTTGCAGGAGCTGTTACGGCCAGCTGGGGACGAATTTGGCGAAACCGAAAGAGGTTTTTGTCCAGAACATGCCCATATACAATAAAATCTTTCATTGTTCTCCCAGGTGTCATAATTGAATAGAAAATCACGTCTGATCGGAACCCTGGTTCGCAGAAAAACGGTCCGTCTTTCATGGCAGAAAACTTCAAATTTTGTGGGAGTGGTGGCTATTTTTGGCCGAGGCAGTTAAACCAACTCTCGGAACTTGATGAGGAGATCTATCCTATTTATTGAGATGATTTTAATGTAAAAGGGTTCGACCTGTGTAAAGATTTTGGTCCTTTTTGGCTGGACTGTGGGCCTTTGTTGCTTCAGGAGGTTTCTCTGTAATGTTGGAATGACAAATCATTAATGGAGAAAATGACTTACAAGATTCTCGTGTAGCAGTGTTGGTGGTGTGTCCCTTGTCTGTTGTTAATCATATTTCTGATATCATTCAAACATTTTCATTTCTTATTATTGAAAAACAGTTAATGGAGAAGAATTTATGCATGCATACTCTTTGTCCAAATTTTTCAATAATCTTTATGTTTTCTTCTAAAACTCAGACTATGAATTCTTAACTGCTCATTTGCTCAGTTTTTCTTCCCCATTTTTCCTCAAATCGACACCCTTTAAACTTGATTCGATCCAACAGTTGTTACTATCTTGCCCTGTGGAGACATTTACCTCTTGATTTGATCTGATCATTGTCTTACAAACAGACCCCATAGCCCAATGGTGATCTGAGAAACTCGTCAACCACATCCTCATCTAAATATTTTCAAAAACCCTCAACCCATGTTCTTCATAACTAGCCTAATACCTCTTCAAACAAAGCTATTTCAGATAGAGAGATCCCTCTCTGAGTCTTGGAGGGATAGATCTAAGACTCGAAGTGGTTTTGATGTTGCCTCTGTAGATGCCTTACAGCCTTGGGCAAATTACATAATGCTAACACCAGGAAATCTTGCTAAGGAATTCCTTGGTAGAAACCCTACTTGTCTTTGTTGCAAAGATGTGGATAATGAAGTGTTGGATTGCCCTAGAATGATTGCTAAAGTTGAGAAGATGAATATGAGACAAGAAAACCCTGAGGATGGCCAAGAAACTAAAGATATGACATAACCCTAGAAAGAATCAAAGAGTATATTATTACAAATGGAAGCAACCCTGAATGCTCACAGAGACACTAACTTATCAGAGATCCTAAAAGAGAAAGTGTGTATATAAAAAAGAATAGGAGACTTCAACATAGATTGTGTATTGGATGCAACAACACAAGTGAATATCATGACAGAAAAAACTTGGGAAATTTTTGGAAAGCCATCTATGATTCCTTCACCGGGAGGAATAGGATTGTTTAAAGGAAAATTGATAACCCTATGTGGAAGGTTTACCCAGATACCTATGAGTACTCATGGATCTTTGACAGAGGAAGAATTCGAGGTCATTAAGTTTGTTGAGAACAACGCCCCATTTTCTCTTTTGCTAGGAAAAACCTAGGTTGAGAAAGATCAAGTCAGAAGGATAAAAGAAAAGGAAGCTATGGAACAGAAAATGAAAGAACTAACAGATTTCATGGCTAAGAGAATAATTCTCTTAATAGAAGAGCAGGAGGACAAGTCGAAGCTACTAAGGACCAGAGACCTGGTTGTCGAAGTTGAAAGAACGCAAGAATGATTAAGCAACCTATCCATGCAAGAAAGTAGAGAACCTACTCCAGAAGAAGAAGTATTACTCTCAAACCCTATGAAAGAATCTCATCAGTGAGAAGTTACTATGTTGAGTAAAGATAAGAACAAGAATGGAAAGAGGAATACAAAGAAACATATCACAGGACAAAAGGCTAGAAAGCTCAGTAATAAGAAAGAAAAGCTAGAAACATTGCAAGAGGTACCAGAAAGGACTTTTCCATGGCGGAGAAATATGACCGTTGGAGGCATCCCAACCGTTAGACCGACACTCCAGAATGGCTAGAAACGTAGTTATGTCTGGGAAGCTCATCATTGGATCATTGGGATCGTGCCCTAACGGATGGAATCACATTGATGAAGGCTCTCTTACCCGTTTGAAAGATCCATTATGACATTGTCTATTTATCCCGTTGAATGCTACATCGAGAACACTTTTGTGAATTGTATCCGAGCCCACAAAGAATTCATTATTATCGTGTTGTGCCTATTGAGACCTCACCACCTAGTCTATTACCTTGAGTTTTCGATCATCGACCTGAGATAGCTGATCTAGAGAGTGCATGTAGGACGACCTCATCACAGTAGAAAAATCTGTCGAAGAAATTCTAATCGACCTCATGGTTGAGAAGGTGATGTCCACAGGAATTCAGGCTTCATCGACATGAGGAGTGCAAGCATCCCCGTCGACTACTCTTGGATCTGGACCATCTTGAGTTGCAAATGATAAATGAACCAAGAATCGTGATGACTTGGTGAATGGGAAGCTCATCCCATCAATCCTGCCTGACTACATCCTGCCTCTGGCTGGCATGGTGAGTCGTGACAGCGTCCCAAGGGACTTCGACTAAATATTGATTACTGCGTACCTCCCGAAGGGGATACATGCAATAAAACCACAGCTGGATAATATTATGACGTTGAATATCATTGCAAGAACTATGGTATGCTCGCACCACATAAGTATTTAACCACCACAAAGGGGAATAATTCAAAGATAATCTCCCAGCCGTGGACCATGGACCTCGCGAGGTCCACGCTCCTCAACGTGATGAAGATACCCCACTTTGGAAGGCACCAGGAGGTTAACACGTGCATTAAGCTCCTGTTGTCATCCTTTCATAGAGGTTATTTGTGGCTAGACAGATGCATCACTGTCGATCCGGCGGTGATCCATAGGATCACCGGATTAAGCATGCAAGGCCTAGACCCACAAGACTTTTACCCGAGGAAGGCTGCAGACCACGCCTTGGCACAGAAAATCAAAGACACCTATGGTGATGAGGAAAAGGGGAAGCGGGGCTACAAGGTAGCCTCCATCTAGAATGGTGTAGTGCGTCTAGCCTTCCAATTGATCGCAGGTAAGCTAGTGAGGAAGAATAGACTCATGCAGGTCACAAGGTTCGTTGTTGATATCACGGGAAAATACGTGGAAGGGCTACAAATGAACTAGGTGAGATACCTTGTCAACCAGTTAGATCAGGACTACCGCGAAACTTAGGATCAGGGCTACGATTTCAACTTCAGTTGTTTGCTTATCCTCATCGTGTTCATTGCTTGGGAGATGTCGGAAGGTGCGACCTTCCCTGAGATTGATTCATCTGAACCACTAACTGCGAAGTTCACTATGCTCTGGAATTCGAGTGACATGGAGAAACAATGGCAGTCAAACATGATATTTCACACCTATTACATGTAGCTAAATATGGATATTGAGTCTTTCCCTCGCATGATGTTTAATACCTTGCACAGGTTCAGGCCCTATGTGAAGTTCCACACAGATAGACATTTAATTTATATCACTGCGCGTGGAGACGAAAACAAAGAAGAGATGTAGATTTACTATAAGGTCACAGAGGAGGACATGGAAGAAATAACTAAGGAATGGCCTATGGAGTTCCTTATCCCAGTCGACCAGGCAGAACTGTCCGACCCCGACCTCATTGGAAGTCTTGTGGTCACTCACGAAGAGTATGATGTGCCCGGTAGCAGTAGAAGGAAGAATAAAGAAGAGGTACAAGATCTGAACAATGCATCTGAAGAGACTGCTTCGGATTCACCTAGAGGGGGAGGGGGTGATGAAGTAGACAAGGAAGAGAACAACGACGAAGAATACAAGAAGAAGCAAGGAAAAGTAACATCGCCTCAGGATCCCATTGATGAGGCTGAGACATCCAAGAAAAGAAAGGGTTCACGCATGAAACCTACACCACGGAAGAAGTCCAAACATAGTAAACCTCCATTCCACAGTGTGCTCACAATGGATGACATTGATCTTATTATCACCGTTGTATTAGACACTTCAGAGGATATTTTACAGTGCAACAAAGAAAAACAAGAAACCATGTATGATAGGATTGAAGCATAACTGAAAGGGGTACAACAGGCCCTTTACTCCAGCCGCATAGTGTCTACTACGCCACCATCTTCTGAAGAAATTGAGTTGGGAGATGAGCCTACCCAGCTACGCAGAATAGAAGATGCAACCGAAGCTCGACTTTGGCGTGTCTAAGATGAAAAAGAATAGGCCATAGAGGCCCTGAAGCAAGCAAATGAGGAAGCCAAAGAGCAACGATGGGTTGCAAAGCAATAAAAATACAACCTCGAAGAGAAGTTCACAGAGGATAGAGCACAAATCCAATAGGAAAAAAAACAGTTGCTCGCAGAGCAGATGGAAGTTAAATAAGAAGTCACCAGAGCACTTCTCTCTGTGACAAGCTTAGAACAGAAGGAAGAATAATGAGTGGAAATTCAAGTGACGAAGCTTGTTAAAGCTATTCAGTAGCTTCAGCAAAGAGTAGTAGAACTAGAGCTACAAGCAGTTCCAAACACTTTGCAGGAAGTACGAGATCAAAGAGAGGAAACTTCCAGGAGCGCAGTCGAGAGAATCAAGGCATTAGCCTTGGAATGAAAACAGCTTAGCAGGTGAAGTGCATAGACTTACGAGCGTCTCATAGAGGAACCTGAGCTAAGGACACTAGAGTCACAACTCCAGGAAGAGAAGCAGTAAGAAGAAACAATGCAAGTGCAGTTGAAGCTACTATCAACAATCGAGAGGATGAAATGATCCCAAGAACAACACATTGTTCAACAACAAATCCATGCAATCTAGAGTAAAGTCCTGGAAGTGACCCAGAGACTCCATCCAGTGCAGGACAAAGCTTGCATACATTTCGAGGAGATTGAAGGATGAGGTACAGAACTAGAACAAGTGGTCACTTCGATGGAACAATGCTTGGCAGGACTAGTGAACGAGAAATTTATTCATGAGTTCATCGAGCAGGAGGCTTTGGAAAAGAAATAGGTCGAAGCAGCTTGAGCCAAGCTCGAGGCATTTGAGGTAGAGCTACCCAGATCAGAGTGACTCGGGATGAGTCACAAGTGATTTTTGGGGGCATGTTGGCCCTTGACCAGGTTTTGTGGAAACGCTGGTCATGTTTGACCAATTTTGGGACTTCGACGGGTTGGTTGAAGGTGGAGCACTAGGCGAAGCGGAGATCACGAGAGATCTCGCCACCTTTTGTGGACTTTTCAGGTTTTGGGTTTATGTAACGGGTATGGGATGTCAGCCCATGGGTTTACCCATTCTTAGACCCATTTTGTAAAGTATAAATAGAAATCTAGGCAATGTAAGAAGGAGTCAGTTGTAAGCCAGTGTGCTAAGTGTGAATATTTGTGAACGCTTTGCGCCTAATATGTGTTGAGAACCTGAAGAGCTAAGTGCAAGTAACCATAAAAAGGCTTTGTGTTTTGACCTAGCTCGGGGAAGGAGGATCCGATGAGGTGCGCGCAGATCTCCTGTCCTATGTAGAGTGGGTTTTGAGGCTCTATGCATGTAAGATGATTGACAAAATATAATATTGAAGAAGAAGAGTTGGTGGTTGTAGCCCCGGGATGGGGGTGAAACACGTATATCTTGTGTCATGGTTGTTATGTGTGATTAATGTGATTTATGCTTTGTGCTTACCTTCATGCATGTTTAGATGCATATGATATAAAATCTTAGTTCTTAGTCATGTGTATGAATGTGAGATCTGATCTATCTCTATATGCTAAGTGTTTGAATGTGTTATATCTCAATGAATATTGCACTGCTGTGTAATTAGGGTTTATCTGCGCTGTAAATAAGGGTCAAATAATGATGAATGATAACTGCTAAAGTGATTTGTTATATTGTTGTAATCATAGATCTATGTCCCAACTAGGTTGTAGACAATTGATTCCTACAACCCCCCCTTCCTCTACCTCGGGTGAGACTTCATCTTCTTCATAGATGTTGTTGAAAGGGCCGGTAGATAGGGTTTTGTTGGTGTGTTGTTGTAGCATTGAACCCTGGGTCTGCCTTGTGCCAACGAAAACCCTAGAATAGTTTTATGAATCCCAACCATAAGCCATGAGTTCGTCCACAGTGTCGTCATGTGAGTGGAGATCATGTGAGCCATCTACTCCATCCTCACCACATGCGCCATCGGTTTGGTCACGAAAAACCAGCAGGAGTAGCAAAGGGAAGAGCGGGTTCGAAACCACATGAAATAGAGGGTAAGCTCTTCATTTTTGAAAGAGGCCCAATACCTAAGGCTTCGAGAGAAAGCCACCATAGTGACCACATGGACTGTTGAGTGGATGTTGAACCAGAGGACATGAAAAAAATGAAAATCGCCTTATCTATTGACCACCAAACCCAAAACGAAGACTTACCACCTGAGGCAATGAATGCAAGCTTGTGCTAGTAGGACGAAGGAGCATTTATTTGAAGGCATGTCTGTCAGTCCTATACCATAATGATGAGACTACGATACGACTTCAAGGTATATCATTCATATTTCAAACTACACCAAAGTTATTGTTTCATGCGCGATCGTAGATGTGGTAACGTGATAATCAAAATATCCAAAGAATAAAATACCTAAACAATACCACCAAGGTGGAAAACCCATGCGCAAATGGTAAGAAAGTAACCCATAATATGATAGGTTCACAAGCTTTTAAGGTTATCAAAATCATTAGAATCCCTTAGGTGTTCATCCAATTTTATAGAAGGAAACTCTACAAACTGTATGATGCGTCCAAACCAGAGCTTGTTCTAATTTCATGCTTACAGTCATGAAATTGAACAAAAAATGAGAGATTAAAAGAAATGAAATCACACACACAGCTAACCAAACGAATTTTTCAAAACAAAAGATCATAGAAATCTTTGCAAATATAAAAAGGCAGCTATAGAAAATTTTATCCCATTAAGACGATATTTTACAATGATAAAATCGACATAAATATCTGGCTGCCAACACCATGCTTCTAAAGCTGTTAGAAAACTTGTCAAACCTAATTTTCTCTCTCTTCAAAGTCCCTCTCTCTCTTTGGGGTGAATTTACATTTTCTGGGTATTTCTATATGTACCTAGGAATTTTGTAGACATGTTAGACAAATTTTATATTGTATGGGTCGATCCTTCATTGTCTTGGGTGTCCAATTTTTTGATGGGTGAATTTCTCCCTTCTCTAGGTTGATCCCTCACCACTTGGGAGCTTGATCTTACCCATGGTCGTATGCATCTATTTTGGGCATTATACACAATCTATGACCTCACCCAAGAAACTCCACACTACCCACAAACTCTTTTCACTGTCTAAATGATACTCATGACCTACCCTAGCTACTGGGAATACCACTCATTTCTTTCTTGTTGTCTAATTGTCATGGCTTGAATCTCTCCTCTGGGCACCCATGAAACTATTGGGAGTGTTCTCTTCCTACACAATGTGATCACAGATTGGTGTAGCTATATGTATATACCCTCGATTTCATATTGTTGTCTTCTAATGCCTGCAACCAAAACCTAGCGGTCGGATAGAACCCACTCTTATATTACTTACTGGTTGCAATGCAAATGTTGTAACCCTATAACCTTAAGCATGTGTGGCCTCTTTTTCAAAAACATGTTTTCCCTAAACTCAATTCCAAATCAATTTGTGGAATCTTTTCCTGCTATCTGGTTGTTTCACTATCTTTCTATCCAAACTCATGGTGAAAACCTAACCCTAATTCTCACGTTGGTGTAGTGTAATGCCTCCATCTTCCACGCCTTCAACCTGTCTCCAAGGAAATCCAAAGAATCTACCTTGGATCAGTTATAAACTATGCTTTATTTTTACTCATTAGCTCATGGTTCAAGCATGTCCATTTTGATAATTGTTACAAGATAGATGTTGAGTATATTGAGTGGGAGATGAATGGTTGGTGCATTGAATAAGGGGATGAATGATCTAATAATGGATATATTTTCCACCTATATTCATTAAATAATAATTTGTTTGTTACATGAGTCATTTGTGTTGGATCAGGTTGTCATTGATGCTAATGGTTTGATTGATTGATGTCAAATGTAATATGTATTGTCCTTGATGAGAATGCATATATGAATATGGATCAATGAGTTGTCATTGATACATGATGCATAGTTTGATTGATGTAATGGTATTATCATGGTTGATAAGGTGCACAAATGGATGAACTCCAAATTGGTCCCCTTATGGTGAAATCCCTCATAGGAAGATGCTTTACAGTTGAGTTATCCTTGAAGTGTGGATGGAGAACCCATGTTTATATGTGGAATAATGAGATGAAGATCAGTGAAGCTGTTGGTGAAACTATCCTAGATGGATAGTGCTTGTCATGCCATTTCCGGTGGTATGTGGAATGTCACATAACTCCTCATGGTTTGAGAGTTATGGTCTTACGAAGTTGGAAGACCCTCATATGTTAGCTTGAAGCCCCAAAATGTCAAAGAAGTCAAGGAGCTTGCAAAGAAGAAATTATTATTTAAATGATAAAGTAAAGTGATAAAGTCAAGGTGGATTATTTAAATAATAAAGAGAAGTGAAAAAATCAAGAAAGATTATTTAAATGATAAAGTGAGGTGACAAAAAATCAAGAAGGAATATTTAAATGTTAAAGTAATGGAGAACTTTCTATTTATGGAAAGTGGTTAACCCTAAAATGATTAAATTAGGTTAAGTGACCTAGAAGATGAAGAGTATAAATAAGAGGCAAGGGTATCTTGTAAAAATCACATTTTTGGAGCATCTCTTGTGTATCTTTTGTGAGAATCTTAAGTGTAGCTCTTGTGCATCTCTTGAGCATGTATTGAAGATCTATTCTGAGAGAGAGAGAGAGTATGGAGGATCTCATGGATGCATCAAAGTTTCTGCAAGTCTGATATCATGATGGCAAAAGGTTCAGAAGTTCATAAACCCTAGCTTCTGAGGTGTACACGGGTTGTCTATGTATAGGGTGCAGACAGTACGTGGGTTGGCAATGTATTAGGGTGCATATGTACGCAGGTTGGCAGTGTATTAAGGTGAGTACATGTTGTTAAAGCCATGGAAACTTGAGAATATGAAGATGCAAAGATTCCAGATTCTGAGATTAAGCTCCCAGGATGGTCTACAGTGCTTAGATACATCAGATCTATCCATTGGCTCAAAAGGTGTGGTTACATGGTTGTCTTGATGGATACTCTTTCTTATTGTTTGGTGAATGCTTAAGGCATTCTTGGTATGGTTCTTATGATGTGGTTTGAGTTGGTTGATGGAGCGAGTAACACTCTATGATTCAGTATTGATATGATGTCTATAGTATACTGGTTGTTTACACATGTTTGAGTAGAATTCATATTATATGGTTGAGAAGCATGAGTAGGCTATTGGAGAGATTGGATGTGTTGTGACTGCCCATGGGTCAGATTGGACAGTGAGAGACAAAAGAGAATGTGATTGCAGGTTGTAGAGGATATGATTTTGTGATGAAAAGCATAAATCCTAATAGCTCATAAGGTATACACAGGTTGTAGTATATATTGGTCGCATACATACGCGGGCTGTAGTGAGCTAGGGTGTGTACACAGTGGGCTGCACTAATAACAGGTCGCGTACTTGTGACAGATTGATATATGTGGAGGATTTTTGCCTCATCTCAGTTGGTGCTGAGGATGTAAGATGAGTCTTGCATATAGAGCTGGTACTCTATTCAGTTGTTGCTGAAAAACCCCAAGGATTGTAGTCTGTAATAAAAATAAAATTGTACATACATATTGTGTTCTTTGTGTTCTTTGTGGAGATGATTTGTTGATGATATATTGCTGATATATGTTGCTGATATATGTTCACATCTAACTAGTTATAAATGACAGCAATAGGTAATGAGTAAATGTTGAATGCTAACTAATGATTTTTGTGTAAGAGGGAAGTTTTGGGAAAAAGATCCCCACACTCATTCACCCCCCCCCTCCTCTAAGTGTGGTAGGTGTGTCCAACAATTGGAATCAGAGCAGGCCTTCATTATAAGCCTTAAAAAGATTGGAGGAGATCCATGGACACACAAATGGATGATGAAGTTCCAATCCTTGATAAGGAAAACTATTCTACTTGGAGAATAGAGATGAGAGTACATATTTTTTTGTATGTAAGAATTTATATATAAAGAGCCTTCAAAAAACCAGAGTTACAGATTGTTCAATATTGTCGTACTGTAATAACTGAACTACCCCAAGGGGAAACCAATTCAACCAGTCAGTATTAGGATCAAAATGACTACCAGTTTGATAAAAACTCTAAACATAGATGAGAAAAAAGTAAACTAAAAGCTTGAGTAAAAAACCCAATAGTGGTCATACACTTGGCTTGTAACATGTCTAGGTGGCGTGGGCTGCCTCGTCCCAGGGATCCTCTTCGACAACTGTCCCTCTCCATTCAATTTTTGTTTCGGTTTCCAAGTTACCCCCATCCAATCTGGCGTTGGGACATGTGTCTCCCATTGGACTGGGCACATGGAAGCCCATTGCTGCTGCAACGTCCATGTCCACATGCATGGATTGCCCAGAGTTGCCAACTTCTGCTGGAAGCCACTGTTTTCTCCTACTGAAAGCCTCTGCATGAGTGTTATCTATTTCCCCAACTACATTTGGTGTGGAGTGGAAGGCCCCTTGGAAGGTGGAGAGGATTTGGAGGAGTGAATAGGTCTTCCTGTCCAGTAGTTGTAGACGGAACTGGAGGTCATCCAGGCCTTGTCGGAGCTCGAAGACCATCTCGTAGAGAATGGCCAAGTTGTCTTGTAGTTGTGAGTCTGGGACTAAGTCGAAAAAAGAGTGTGGCCTGTGCTGGGTTTCCAGTAGAAAAGGTGGCGCCTCCAAGGGTGTGCTAGTGGGGGAGGTTTTTGGTGCAGCATGTACGCTGGCTGGTGAATTTGGAGGTATTGTAGGAGGCACCCATGATGTGGAGGCCCTATCAAGGATGGGTCCTGAGAGTGAACCCAATGAGCTATCCATGAGAACTAGCCCTTCAATCCAGGAGACAAGGGGGGAAGAGGTGGTGAGTGGTTCTTGTTCAGACTGTGCAGGGGAACGAACCAGGGGAAGGTGCAGGCGCTTGAGCCAGGACCCATTGAGGCTGAAGTGGATGCCAGGGAAAGCCTCTCCTTGGCGTGCCTCTTTGTCTTGGAATTTTTATGGCCCAAAGGAAAAGGTTGAGCGGAGGGGAAGAACCCAAGTGGACGAAGAGGATATGGAGAAAAAACTAGTTGCAGGAGAGCGCAGAGAAGGAGAGAATATGGAATGAGGTATAGCTTTATGGCTGGAAGCGATGAAGACCGAGTCTCATGCGCAGAGTAAAGGTGCATTCAATGAGAATATCCATGGAGGGGACAGCAAGAGGAGGGAAGGCACACCATGCTTAATGGTGCCTCAGACATCGTAGGGGAGATTTAAATGCATGGGGGTGGCGGTAGTGCTTGCCACAGATCCGTCACATGGCCTTTGCCATTTTTTCCTGTGCGTGCCACCTCAACATGCCATGTGTCCCGCACTATCACCCCATCTGGGGGTCTATCCACTACTGTGGACTTATACTTGCATTGCTGGAGTATGGGGTGTGTCGAATTGCGGGACACTTAGCAGAGGAGTTTTGGTCCGTCCCAATTTGTCCCCAAATTTGTTGTTCCATCCGCAACCTGATTCACCTTTCTTCTGATGTGTGAAGGTATGAATGCCTAATTGGGTTGCAGGATATTCACAATTGTTCTTAGTCCATGGGAGAGTCTCCAGCAAGGTGAAATTCATTCTGGGTCAGCTCCTTTCAAGATTCTCTCGAAGATATTGATAATGACTAGTGAATCCCCTTCTACAATCAACTTGTTGAACTCGTTCTCAATTGATAATTGCAATCCTCTGGTGAGCCCCCATAACTCAGCTGCATTGTTCGTAGTGTGGCCTAGGCTACCTGCGTTAATGAGAAGGATGTTTCCTTGATGATTTCGGTAGACCATTGTGTAACATGTTTCTCCTGGGTTACCCTTGGAGACGCCATCGAAGTTGAGTTTGATGAAGTCGTCCAAGTGGGGGGTGAAAATCGAGGGACTTCTTTGAAGAGGATGTGTGTTGGGGGGAGGGGATGGGTCCTGAGTTGGAGTGACTTTCCAATTCTGCAGAATACATTTCTTCGAAGGTGGGCCCATCAGATCCATTGCAGGCCAGTGCTGTAATCTGATAGTTTCTAGAATGTTGAGGCGACATTACTTCCAACAGTGATGCCAGGGGAGCTGAGAATTCCTGAAGATTCTTCTATTTATTTCCTTCCAAATTTTCTAGAGTATGAATCCTGGGAGAAGTTGCCAGATATGGTTGAGAAGGGGTGATTGAAAATTTTGGTCTCTCCAATCTATGATGGTGTCGTTGATGTTGTCATGTTTGCGGTCTGAGGTGTGCATGATCAGTGTGCCTTGATCCCAGACTTGAGCAGTGTAGGGGCAGGTGTTGAGGATATGGTTCATGGTTTTAGCTTCTTCTCCACAAAGCATGAATATGGATGGGCCAAAAAAAACCCTTTTTGAGAGGTTATCCCAAGTGAGAATGCTTGAATGAGTAACAAGCCAGAGGAAAAGAGTAATTTTTGGCCAGTGTTTCAAGGCCCAAATTTTGCTCCAAACGCTCCTTGTGGGTAACGGGTCTGAGTGATTTTTAATGGCATAGGCCCATTTTATGTTGAAGGTGCCCCTTGGCGAGTATCCCCATCATAGAATATCCTCTCCTGTAAGAATGGGGATTTTCCTTTTGCTGATTTCATCATGCCAGGGCCATAGGTCCATGTGTGCCTCTAAGTTCAGGTACTCCTTCTTTGAATTCCAACATCTCCATGTGGGCTCTATTGGGTTGTCTTTCTAGTAGTCTTCCACTTTTGTCAGGCCCACTTGTATAGATGGGATGCTGATATTGTCAGCCCAGTCTTCGTGGTCCAGAATTGGCCACTGCTACCACAAATCTTTCCAGAACAAGGTTGTTTTCCCATTTCCAGAAAGCGTGATTTGTTACAAGATGTCGATTATTCTTAGCTATTGCCCAAATTAAGGATCCAGGGTTGTCCTCATTCAACCTGATCAAGTTCCTCTCTACCATGTTGGGTGCATATTTTCTTCTCCATAGCTTGACCCATTAATAATTAGGCTTCTTGAGCCATCTCCACCAGACCTTGGCACTAAGGACTTTGTTCATGATTGAGGGGTCCCTTATCCCAAGACCCCCCTGAGCTTTGGTTTTACAAATTTTTTCCCAGCTGATCAGTGTTATTTTTTCCCCTGTTTTAAGGCCTTGCCAGAGGAAGTTCCTTTGCAAATTTCTGATGGTTGTAAGGACAAAGTTTGGGGCCACAAGTGCTAAAATGGTATAGATAGGTAGGGCTTGAAGCACGTCTTTAAGAGGAATGAGGCGACTGGGAAGATTGAGGGCTTTGTAGGTCCAGGAAGAAATCCTCTTGGAAAAGGAGGAAAGGAGATGCTCCCACAAGGTATTCCAGAGGGCGTTGTCCAGCAAGGGGATGCCAAGGTATTTGGATGGAAGGGAGCTTCGGGTGAAGCCTAGGATTTCAGAGATATGGCGTTGGATCGAAGCAGGGGTATTGAAGAAGAAAATCTAGGATTTTTCTTTATTAAAGTTTAGTCCTGAGGCATCAGAGAAATTTTGAAGGATCGTGAGGAAAGAGTGTGCTTCTCTTACTGTAGGGGAGCCCATCATCAAGGTATCGTCAACAAATTGTCTATGAAAGATCGGGGGAGAGCTACCATGTAGTGGTAGAACCGTCAATGAGTTACTTGCTATGGCTGCATGAATGGAGCAACTGAGACCCTCAGCCATGATAATGAAAAGAAAAGGGGACAAAGGGTCTCCTTGTCTGATTCCTATGGAGGGAGAGAAAGGACGAGATGGGACCCCATTGACTAGGATATAAAAGAAAGCAGAGGAGGTAAGATTTAGAATCCACTCTACCCAGAAGTGGTCAAATCCAAAGGCAAGGAGCATTGTGTGCATGTAATCCCAGCTTAACTTGTAAAAGGCTTTAGAAAGATCCAATTTAAGGAGCATACTTCATGTACGAGTCTTCTGTAAGGAGTGAATAACTTCATGGGCTAGGATGATGCTATACAAGATTTGCCTACCTTCCACATAACCCGATTTCTCTGGAGAAATGATTAGTGGTAGGATGGGCTTGAGTCTTCTGGAAATCACTTTGGTTAGGAGTTTATAGATGACGTTTCACAGAGTAATGGGTCGGAACTAATTTGGGTGAGTGATCTACCCCTCTTTGGGAATGAGGGTGAGTAAAGTCACATTGAGAGCCGGGAGGACTTGTCTTGAAGATCTGGAGTCTTCAATGATTTCCCAAACCTCTTCCCTGATCATCTGCCAGCAATGATGGAAGAAGTCACTAGTGAATCCATCTGGTCCCAGAGCCTTTCCTTTGGGGGTGTCCTGAAGTGCCTCATCAACCTCCTCGATAGCAATGGGCCTAAGCAGGATTGAGTTATGCTCCACAGTTATTAAGGTGGGTATGTGTTGCGTAACCTTGGCGATGGCTTGAGATCTGTCTTGAAGGGGCTCCGTGAGGAGGTCTTTGTAATAAGCGACCAGTTCCTTTTCCAGATCCTCATGAGAATGGATAAGTTGGCCATTGGTGGAGGTTAACTGTGTGATTCAGTTGATGTGTCATCATTGAAGGGTGGACTTGTGAATTTTTTTTTTGTTTCAGTCACCCTCCTTGAGCCACTAGATGTGAGATTTTTGTTTCCACAGAGTCTCTTCTTGGGCCTTCCTGGCTTCCAGCTATTGGTTTATATCTACTTCCTGGGTTTTAAGATCTTCCATAAGTCCATGATCCCGGATTTATCTTTGTTTGATCTTTCAACTGCTTTTGGGAGTCGAAGATATTGCCAAAGGTTTGCATGTTCCAGAGTCTGAGTTGTTGCTTAAGGTTCTTAAGCCTCTGCTGGAATTGGTACATCTTGGAGCCATGAGGTATCTCTGCCTCCCTCCACCATTCATGGATCATTTTGTGAAAATCTGGGTGGTTGATCCAGAACTGCTCGAACCTGAAGGGTTTCCGACCTGGGGTGGCCGACACCTCCAGCCAGAGATGAATGGGCCAGTGATCCGACCCATGAAAATCTAGAATGATTGCCTCAAGAGCTATGCCTTCCAACATTAGGGAATCTGAAATTAGGAACCAATCCAGTCTGCAAGCTATTTGATGTGTTCCAGTTCTTCTGTTTTTCCAAGTGAAGATACCATTGGGGGTTTCTAGGTCAATGATGTTGATTTTGTCAATGAGACTATTGAAGTCGTTGGATTCCTGATCCAGGCATCGAGTTCCTCCTTTTTTTTCGTCCAGGTTGCGAATAAGATTGAAGTCACTGCCTACAATCCATATGTTTTTCTCAGTTAAGGTAGACAGGTACTCTAGGTTACTAAGGAAGGATTTCTTATCCCTGGGACTGGCCGACCCATAGACATTAGAGATGTGGCCAGGTTTATTGGAGTCGATGAGCCTATAGGTGGCAGTGATTGACCATTTGGTAGTGATGAAGTTTTCCATAATGGTTGTGCTAGGGTTCCATAGTATATCTAGGCCTCCAACTATGCCTATGGCCTCTATGGATACCGCTTCCCCTTGCTTCCAGTAGTAGGGGATAATCTTGTCTATGTCTTCAATAGTACATTTTGTTTCTTGCAGCAACATTATGTCTGGTTTTTCTGCAAGAATCAGATCTCGTAGAAGTTTTTTCTTGCTACATCCGTTGAGACCTCTTATATTCCAGGAGATTATCTTCACGAGGAGGAGGGGGAGGGGAGAGGGGAAAAGATGTCCAAGATGAGGTGGATCTGATCGGAGTTCACCATGAAGTGACCTATCTCTTGTATGAGCTTGTTTGTCGACTTCCTTCCCCTTTTCTTTTCATCTTTCTGTGGTTTGATCTGACCCTTTGGTTGATCACCTTGTATTCCCAAACCCTTACTGGATCTAGCTGTGGATCTAAGTAAGGAGTTGAGGAATACCTTGTGCACTTTTTGTAGTTGATCAAAGGTATGGTGTACAGTTTCTGGTGTCGATAAGCATGCTCTAGATTCTCTAGGTCCACTCCTGCTGGTTCTTGCTTGTCGAGATCCATCTCGACATCCTCGTCCTCCACCTCCAAGTGATCCTCCATTCTAGTTGTGGGATCTGTTGTCAAATTTCTTGGATCCATCTCCTGTAGTGGTCCTTCTTTCCCTTTTCCTATTTGTTGGAGTGTGTTCTCCGTCTGTGGCTCTTCAGGATTTTTTGGGTCTGAGGGGTTCTCCAGTTGATCTTGTAGTATCACATATTTATTGTTGGTGGATGGATCCTTGCTTGCCTGGGTTTCCTGTTTTCTTCCACCTTGTCTGTGATTTCCAGATGCCTGAGCGAAGACATCCTTGTATTTTCCTACCTCTGAGTTCCCCTCTTTGTGTGTGGCATTGAGGGGGCATTCTCTAAAGATATGTTCATGCTCTTGACATTTCTGACATCTAAATGAAATATGTTCATAGTCGATGGTTTGCATCCAGTCTTCATCATGGTATTCTAGGGATATGGATCCCGAGAGAGGCTTGGCTATATTCAGGTATACACAGATATGCGCATATGAGGTGTATTGTCTCTGCTTAGTGGCCTTCGATGATTTGACATAGACACCGTTAGTGTTACCTATACCTGTAAGAACCTCCTCCAGCCAGAATTCCTGGGGTAGGGAGTATAGTCTGATCCATACTGGTGCATGTACAAAGTCTTCTGTTTCAGGGATAAATTTCTCTATCTAGAACCTTAAGAAGAGTCCCACTGAGTTGAAAAAATACGGCCCTCCATCAAAAATTTTGTTTCAGTCCTCTAGGTTATGCAGGATGATAGTGAAGAATCCCTTGGAGCCCAGTTGCAGTTCATAATTTCCCTTGGGTTTCCACTAGTTCTGTATCCATTTGATTAGGTCCTGTTCTGAGGGCCAGAGCCCTAAAAATTTTCCTACTAAGGTGTAGTCTCTCATATATTTCTTTTGTTCCTCAATGCATGGTGAATTGATGATGTATTTTGGGGCCTATGATGCTTGTGGGATACACTTTCCTGGTAGCCATGGCCTTGACATTGTTGTGGGTGTTGGTGCTTTACCTAAGTCAATGTTCATCTCTTTATCTTTGAAGGTTCCTTTGGTCAATAGCTTTGAGCGTAGATCTGGGGGAGGCTCAAAGGTGGGTTGATTTGACCCCTCTCCTAGGCTTCAATTTGTTGTTGCCTAACTGTAATAGGTGCCTTTCAGTCCTCCCTCCTTCAGAGGAATGAGCCCCAGTGGGGCGAAAGTTGTAACAGTGCGGAAAAAACCCTAAACCTATTTTACAGAGCTCTCTTTGTTTAGCTGATCATGTATGTTCATCTAAGTTCTACTTTATTGTGAGATGAGAGTACATTTGAAGGAAATTTGAGTAGGTATTTGGAAGGCAACCATTGGTGGGTCAGCTTCATTGAAGAACAAGTCAAAGTTTTCATCTCAAAGAGAAGGAAAGAAGAATGATGCATTGGCTCTCAAGACCATTCTTAGTGGACTCTCAATCCCTATCAAAGAGAGCATGGGACAATGCACTTCTGCCAAGGATCTATGGCTAAATATAGAGGAGACATATCAAAGAAAGAAGGAAGATATTGAAGACCACTCCATCAAGATCATTAAAGGTAAATAATCTCCAAAAACTCTTGAATGCATTATTTCTAAATGTGATGTTGAAAACATTTCAAGTGAAGATAAAGAATCAAGTGATGATAGCACAAAGGAAGATCTTGAAGACATTGCAAATAAAGGCAAAGAATCATGTGATGATATTGGCATAAAGGAAGATATTGAAGACATTTAAAATGAAGGTAAAGAATCCTCAAAAACACTTTATTGCAATATTTCAAAAGATGATGATGTTGATTTTTTCTCTACAAGTGAAGAAGAAAATATAGAGATAGTTTGTGTAGAGTTTGATGGTAGTTATCCCATGGAAAGAATAGAAGAATATCAATTAGAACTTCAAAAGAAGGTTGAATATAGTTTATATGAATATATCAATGACCATTATTATATAGACTATAGCTATCTTTCGGATAACACTAAAAAATTTCTTAAGAAGAGTCAAAGGCACATCTTGAAGTTAAGGGAAATGCTCAAGGAACAAGAAAAGAGTAATAAGACTCAATTAGAAGAAAAGGAAGAAGAGATCACAAGACTAAGGAATGAAAAGGATGATAAGAAGGTATAAGATGAGATTAGCAAAAGTATTGAAACCATTTTCCATCTCAAGATCCAAATTGAAGAAGCCAAAAGGGTAGAGGAACTATTGAAGAAGAAAATAAATGAAAAGGAAGAGTCATGTCATAAGTTAGAAGCTGAAGTTGTTGATCTTAGAAAGAAAGTAGAGAAGTCAAATAAATTCTTGAATAGCTCACAAATATTGAGTGAGATCTTGGAAAGTCAAAGATCACCAAATGATAAATTAGGTCTTGGATACAAGAAAGAAGCTACACATGTTGAAGCAAGCACCTCAAAGAAGCATGAGGTAAGTCCCTCAAAGGATGAAGAAAATGTTGCAAATCAACTATCTACACAAGGAAAAGAAAATTTCAAAAGAACAAAGCAAGGAAGACATCAAGTGTTGGCCCTTGGTTATGGAAGGAAATGAAGAACAAGGAAAGGTAAAACGTGAGCTTCGCGAGAGACACAGTGACTGTCACTGGGCGAAGTAAGCAAAAGAGCAGAAAATACAGAGCGAAGTGTGGAAAATCAAGTCGTTGGACGACAAGATTAGGGATGATAGATCAGAAAGGAAGAAGGACCTTGGACAACTCAATAAGAAGAGAAATCCATCATTGGATGCTTTGGAGCACCGCTCGACGAAGAAGGAAAGACAAGCTGGCGAAGCCCAGAAAAAGCAGGTCAAGTTGACCTAGGGTTTTGGTATTTAGGGTTTTGGCACCTAGGTGTCAGCCTAAGGCTGTCGGTGAGGTATTGTCATGTATAAATAAAGGTCAAGAGGACCTAGGTTGGGTTGGTCATTGATTATTGGTGTGATATTGTGTTGATCTAGTTCTATTGTAGAGAAAGAGAAGTGTTGAGAGAGAGAGCCTTATGGTATTGTAAGATCTGCAGTTATGTGCGAAGATCAAGTCCTGAAACTGGGTGCGTAGGAAAGGGGAGAGGAAGAGAGAGAAGAAAGAAGATCTGCTAGCTAAGAGTACAGACAAGAACTATATGCTTTACCTTAATAAATCATAATCACAGTTCTGTGGACGTAGCCCTAGAGAGAGGGTGAACCACATATATTTTGTGTTGTGTGTGTGATTGATACCTGAATCTATGTCATTGTTATGTTGTTATTTGCATTGTTGTGTTAGATATAGTTTATAGTTGTGCAGAGTAGATCTAGCTAATAAGAGATATATGAATGTTGTGATTGTTGTTATATAAGATCCTCTTGATATTCCCCTGGTTGTAGACATCTCTGTCTTGCAACCCCATCATAGTTTCTTCAAGTGAGACTGCATCTGCTTCGCAGGTGCTGCCGAAAGGGCCAGTAGCTAGGGCTTTGTTGGTGCACTCTTGGAGTGAACCCTGGGTCTGCCCCTGTGGAAACAAATGGTTCTATTTCCGGGACAGGAATCTGTGTAAGGGAATGTCAAGGTGGTTCCCATCGAAGACAGAGATTCAAAAGTGGGTAGAGGATCAAGAGAGGGACTTCGTTGAAGCCCCGAACAAGAACCCTAAACTGAGTACTGAATATTGGTTGCAGAGACACATCTTCACCTATATTCACGAGATATTCTTTGGAGGAATCCATCAAGAGTCATACGAGTGGCTAGATAGGTTAGCCGATACCCAGAATGAGATCATATCTAGACCTCCTGTGGTTTGGACACCAGCACTGATCTAGAAGGTCAAGAGAGTTGACCATGTTGTATCCAAAGTTGTAGATCACTGGTTTGATAGTACCATCAGAGGGTATATCACTAAATTTTTTGTTGACAGAAGAGAACCATATAGCAAGGCCGAGAGATACTTCTTCAAAGGACCCAGAGGAAATTTTTTACAATTTCTGAAGCTAAGAATCAAGATGCTATTGCTTGAAAAGAACATCTTGAAAATACAGTAGATTGGGTGGATCTGAAAAGGCTAATGTTCAAGAATTTGGACAGTGACAACGACATAGAAGCTAGACATACACGCAGTGGGAAAGTATTTAGAGGGATTCACCTTGAGAACTTGTTCAAGAAAAACTACGGAGACGAGGGGTTCTACAGTGGGGAAGAGACAGATCTGACACACGATGAACATTCAGAACCCTCTAGAGCAGAGGAAGAGGAAGAGGAATATGAAGAACTTCACCAAAGTGAGACATAAACCTTAGGAACTGCACAGATTACTGAAGTAAGTAACACTAACCTTCCTGTTGTTTCCATAGAACCAAGTAGTCAGAATCGCCAAAACCACCAGAATACTGTTACTAGCAAGTCAGCCTATACTCAAACAGGAAGCCTAGGGAACTCTATGGAAGATGAGATGAGGTCCCTATATTTAGGGGAGATGGATCTAAGGATCTTGATCAACACTGGTTCCTGTGTGAGTCCGTGTGGAATATTAAAAGTATCACCGACGAAGCCATCAAGAGAACACAATTCAGCACTACACTAAGGGACCGCGCACTGAGATGGTACATGAAACTTGGCCAAGGATTGGCGCAAACTAAGCCCCTGAATGAGATCAAGAATGTGCTGATTACAGAGTTTAAAAATGATAAGTCAAAGTCACAATGTATTATAGAGCTAAAATACATCAAACAAAAGGTAGCAGAACCTGTTTGGGAGTTCGATCAGAGATTCAAGACCCTAATAGGTCGATTAACTTTTAATATCCTCAATGAATAGAACAAAGAATGGTTCATCACGAAGTTGTTACCAAAAATCAGAGTCCCTCTAATGCATTAGAAAATTGCATCACAGGAATAATCTTTGGAGATCACCATGAATCTTGAATCAACACCTATGGGAGAATCTAGCTCAGGCATGAGCCAGCTGACTAGTTTGTCTCTACAAGTCGAGGATATGAAGAAGGACAAGGGGAAGGACAAAAGAGAAGATATTTGGTGTGTAAGATGTAGATCTGAAGGTCATGATAAGGAACACTGTCCCTTATTTCATGAGTATTTGACCTCAGGAGGGCTAAGTCCCTTGAAGCAAGTTAACCTACCCTGGTGCGATGTATGCAGAAATAGGCATCGCCCAGGTGAGTGCTATTACATGAAAAAGTATGTTCAGACTCCCACAAACCTGTATTGCACATTCTGTAAATAAGTGGGTCACGATGATCGATATTGTAGAGCTTATGATCTCATGCATGAAAGGTTAAGGGACATATACAAGATTCAAGACGAAGTACAGCAAGAAGGAAACACCCCACAGTACAACTCTCCAGGGAGAGGAAACTTCAATCCTCGTAGTGGATACAGAGGACGAGGAAGAGGAGGAGGTATGGATCGAGGACGAGGGAAAATAATCTATTACAACTGCGCATAGGCAGGACATTTAGTGAGGGAGTGCTAGAACCCTTGCACAACCTACAGTTATTGAAATTCCTTCAAGCATGTCATCGAGGACTGCCCTATGTTGTTGGCTAAGCTTCAAGAAAGACGAGGACCTCAGCAGAACCCACAAATACAATTAATCAAAGTGGAACCTTACGAAGCAGATCCTAGAGTCACTATTATTACAAGAGGAGGCGCTGCTACGAGATAGGATAGAGTGACTAAAGAGAAGATTGCAGAAGACTCAGGAGTCAGAAAATCTACAGAAAAGACCCAGATTTTTTATGCAAAGAAAGAAAGGAAAATTTTTGAAGAGGCGAGGCAACAATTCAAAGAAGATCAAGGGTATTCTTAAAAAACACAACCGGAAATAAGAGAATATGGAATGCCTCACGCATTTGATCAGTCTGCTTCACCCAGAGGGGGAAAATAGGTAAGTAAACTTGTCATTTTTTTATATATATTTATAGAACTGCTTAAATATGGGAAAGCTATACAAGCACTGCAAAATCTAGTTAAACAGTATGAGCTAGGAAGGATAGACCCCTTACTGAATAGGGAAGTACACCAAATTGGTAAGAAGAGAAGGATAAACAAAGAATTACACTTGAATTCTAAGATAGGATAGTATGAAATAGACTATGTGGTCCTCGACTTAGGGTCGGAGGTCAATGTCATGACGAAGAAAATGTGGGCACTAATGGGAAAACTAAAGTTGATATATTCCCCTATTAGGCTTTGCATGGCCAATCAGTAAGCTATCAACCCATTTGGACGATTAGAGCATGTCCCAGTGGACATCGATAGAGTAAGAACCTTTGCATATTTTGAGGTAATTGAAATTGTTGATGATAGTTGCCCTTACCCTACATTACTAGGAATTGATTGGGCCTTCGAAAATTCTACTGTTGTTGATCTAAAGAAAAGATGCATGACATTTGAGAGAGTTGGCCTTAGGGTCATTGCACCCTTAGATCCATATGAGGGTCCATGATATACAGAACCTATCAGAGAAGAAGACCACGCATATGAACTAGAAAATATGTACAAATTAACAACTAGAAAACATGATTATATCAACCCCGTTGCCAATGGAAATCTAAGCTGGCGAAGTGACAACACCTATTCATCAGACTCAGAAGAAGCACTAGAGAACTAGTAGAACCATATGTATGAAGTATCTACAAGAATATGTGCTAGACTAACCAGAGAAGTTCGTTGGATCGGCACAACAGTGAGTAACTTACCCACATTTGATGGGATGAACCCCTTAGAAAACTTCTTATCAGAGTTTGGGACAAGTGTACCAACTCAACAGAGGTTGTTGGCAATGGATGAGGCCATGAAATCAACACCAGAAAGATGGTGGGGAATGCACAAAGGGAACATCACAGAATGGACACAATGTCAAACTTTGATGACAATGCGGTTCTCAGCACAAGTAGGAAACTACGAAGTGAGGTACATAGGTCACAGTTGCCTAAAGGACCATGTACAAAGCTTCGAAGAGGTCTGGAGTGACATTCCTCGAGAACAATGGGTGCACAGATTCATTAACATGCTAGACACGATCCCTATCAACTGGTACCTTCAAGTGGAGCTGTGCCTCATCACTTTAGATTGGGAAGGTATGATCTAGAATTTTGTAACCACCTTTTTGTTTGAAAGTGAATTTCCTTCAGTAGATCAGGCACTACAAATTGTGAGGCACAAAGTATTTAAGGAGGCATTTATCCTCCCTTTGGAGCAAGAAGAGGATGAATGGACCGTGCCATTCCATAAATTGCAAGGATGTTAGAACATTAATGCCAACGAAGACGATGATCTAGGGAAGGTAAACATCGCTGAGAAAGAAGGCCACAGAAATGTGGAAGGACCAGAGGTTGAGCTACCATTTATAGGATAGCTGATCAAAATAAACAAAATCAATATTGGGATAGAGGAGACACTGAAGCTTGCCAATATCAGAGATTATTGGGACGCTGCTACCATTGACAAGATTACAGAGTTATTGCACGAATATCAGGACTTGTTCCCGACCAAGTTCACTGATATGAAGGGAATCAAAGGACCAATGGGAGAGATGAGAATACCTTTGAAACCAAATGCAAATCCAGTCAAAAAAATACCTTACAGATTGAGCCCGAAATATAAGGAAAAAGTGAAGATTGAGCTCGAGAGAATGTTAGAAGCAGGGATTATTGAGCCTGTCGAAGAGTCAGAGTGGATCGACCCTATGGTGGTGCAAGACAAGAAGACAGGTGATATCAGTATCTGTGTAGATATCAGGAAGTTGAATGATTCTTCTCTTCATGGTCCTTTCCCTACACCATTCATAGACAAAGTGTTGGATAATGTGGGAGGCCAAGAAGTATATTCTTTTACAGATGGGTTTTCAGGATACCATCAGATCCACATCGCCAAGGAGGACCATCATAAGACCACGTTTTCCACCGAATGGGGATCTTACCAATATACAATAATTCCATTCAGACTAAAGAACACCCCATCCATCTTTTCCAGGGTGGTGGTCGAAGCGTTCAAATAATTTAATCATAAAGTTTTAGAAGCATATTTCGATGACTGGACTGTGTTTAGTTTGTTGAAAAACCATATTGAATGTCTAAGGCTAATGTTGGATAAATTTAGGCAGTGTCAAATTTCTTTAAATATGAAGAAATGTATCTTCTTCTCACCATTTGGAGTACTATTAGGCCATATTGTATGCAAGAAGGGATTGTTGGTTGATCCATCAAAGATTGCAATTATAGTTGATTTTCCACCACCTACTTCAGTCAAACAACTGTGCACTGTGCTAGGACATACTGGCTATTACAGGAAATTTATTAAAGGCTATGCCAAAATAACAGCACCGATGGAGAAGCTGTTGAAGAAGGGCTATCATTTTGGTTGGACAAATGAATGTTAACAAAGCTTTGACACACTGAAACAAAAGATGGTCATTGTTCCCATTCTGGTTTTCCTATATTGGAACAAGGATTTTCATGTGCATGTCAATGCATCTTCTATTGCCCTGGGAGTAGTACTGGCACAAACTGGAGAAGGGGAAATCGACCACCCATTAGCTTTCTCTAGCAGGAAGCTATCTACAGTTGAGATTAACTACACCACTATAGAGAGAGAAGGGTTAGCCATGGTATATGCGCTGCAAAAATTCTTCCACTACTTGTTGGGAGGACACTTTAAAATGTTCACAGATCACTCCATGTTGAAGTACCTAGTCAACAAGCCAGTGTTGGGGGGGTGAATCTACAGATGGCTTCTGTTGTTTCAAGAATATGACTTTGAAATCATAGTTAAACCAGGAAGAATGAACAAGGGCCCTGACCACTTGTCAAGGTTGGAACATGGAGAAGAACCCACCAGCTTAGAGGATACATTACCGGATGCACAACTGCTCGCCATTAGGAATATTGATGACCAATTTGCAGACATAGTCCAGTTCCTGTCAACAGGAATGGCTCCAAGAGAGTACACAATTCCTCAGAAGAAACATCTAGTGGTGTGAGCCGTAGAATTTTCACTTATAGTTAGAGAGCTGTACAAAATGGGACCTAATGAGATACTAAGAAGATGTGTGATGGAGGCAGAGCACCCGAAGATCCTCGCAAAAGCTCATGAAGGCATCGTAGAAGGACATTACACGGGGAAATAAACTGTGTATAAGGTTATGCGAGCTGGCCTTTGGTGGCCTACGTTACACAGAGATGCTAAAGAGTATTCCAGAGCATGTGATGTATGACAGCGAGTTGGAAAACCACCTAGAAGAGACAAAATGACATTAGCACCATAGTTGACCCTGCAAGCATTTGAAAAGTGGACCATTGACTTCGTGGGGCCTATAAAATCTCCTGGAAAACGCACAGGAGCAAGGTACATTACTACTACCACAGAATACTTAACCAGATGGGCTGAAGCCAGAGCAATCAAGGACTATAGTGCAACTACAGCTGCACATTTTATATTCGATGACATAATAACTAGGTTTGGATGCCCCAAGATCCTTATGAGTGATCAGGGCAGACACTTCATCAATAAGACAGTTGAAGCCCTGACTGAAGAATTTTCAGTCCACCATCAGAAGAGTATACCTTACCATCCACAAGCAAATAGAATGGTTGAAGCATTCAACAAGATCTTGGAGACAACATTAACAAAGATTTGAAGTGTGAACAGGGATGACTGGGATTTAAGAGTACCAACAGTACTATGGTCTTATAGAACCACTTGCAAGAAACTAACAATGCATACCCCCTTCAAGTTATGTTCTGGAAGCTGTTGTCTCGATGGATTACTCGGTACCAAGCTTAAGAATTGTTGCATTTACAGACATGGATGAAATCGGTGTTGTTCATGAAAGGCTGGCACAATTGTTTGAACTAAAAGAAGAAATATTCATTGTAGAATTCCATCAACAAGTTAAGAAGGAACGAGAAAATGCCTACCATGACAGGCACATCAAGAAGAAGATATTCAATCAAGGTAATTTAGTACTGGTGTATGATAGTAAGTTTATCAAACACCCTGGGAAGTTCATAACGCATTGGCTCGGACCGTATGAGATTTCCTACATCACGGAAGGAGGAGATGCACAGTTGAAGACATTGAAGAGAGACTGGAAGGAAGGCTTGGTGAATGGGAGTCGACTGAAGTTGTATTATGACAACCAACTGCCTCGCCACTCTCAATAAAAGAAAAGAGAAAAGGGTCCAGGTACCAGGTGCAGTTGAAAATGGGTACCAGACATAGAAAATATAATCTACATAAGGATGGGAAGGAGGCATAAAGAAGGAAGCAAAGGCTGCACTACGCAATCCAAAGCCGAAGTGAAATGGAAGGATTAGATATGAAGTGCCTCGAGATGAGTCACAGGTGAGGGTTGGGGGCCTTTTTTCCCTTTGTTATGGAAGGAAGCAAAGAACAAGGAAGGAAAGGTAAAAAGTGATCTTTGCGGGAGACACAGTGACTATCACTGGGCGAAGTAAGATAAAGAGCAAAAAATCCAGAGCGAAGTGCGAAAAAGCAAGCCGTTGGATGAGGGGATAAGGGATGATGGATCAAAAAGGAAGAAGGACCGTGGACAACTCAACAAACATAAAAATCCATCATTGGATGCTTTGGAGCACCACACCACGAAGAAGGAAAGACAGGTTGGTGAAGCTTGAAAAAAGTGGGTCAAGTTGACCTAGGGTTTTAGACACCTAGGGTTTTGGTATTTAGGGTTTTGGCACCTAGGTTTCATCCTAAGGCTATCGGTGAGGTATTTTCATGTATAAATAAAGGTCAAGAGGACTTGGGTCGGGTTGGTCATTGAGTATTGGTGTGATATTGTGTTGATCTAGTTCTATTGTAGAGAGAGAAAAGTGTTGAGAGAGAGAGCCTTCTGGTATTGTAATATCTTCAGCTGTGTGCGAAGATCAAGTCTTGCAGTTGGGTGTGCAAGAAAGGGGAGAGGAAGAGAGAGAAGAAAGAAGATCTGCTAGATAAGAGAACAGACAAGAACTTTATGCTTTACCTTAATAAATCATAAGCACAGTTCTGTGGATGTAGCCCTAGAGAGAGGGTGAACCATGTATATTTTGTGTTGTGTGTGTGATTGATACCTGGATATATGTCATTGTTATGTTGTTATTTGCATTGTTGTGTTATATCTGGTTTATAGCTGTGCAGAGTATATCTAGCTAATAAGAGATATATGAATGTTGTGATTGTTGTTATACAAGATCCTCTTGATATTACCCTGGTTGTAGACATCTTTGTCCTGTAAACCCCAAATAGATGCTTCGGGTGAGACTGCATCTACTTTGCAAGTGCTGCCAAAAGGGGCAGTAGCTAGGGCTTTGTTGTTGCACTCTTGGAGTGAACCCTGGGTTTGACCATGTGCCAACATCAAGAAACTATCTTTGGGACACCAAAGCAAAGGTATGAAAGTAATTTTCATGGGATATGGCCACAAAGATTTTGAATGTAGATCTTATGAAAGGAGATATAATGGAATATTTTATAACACCATGAGGTTTTGGAGATGTGATCAAGTAGTACACATTATTGTTCACTGTCACAACATGAGATGCTACAGCAGTAGTGGATTTGGCCAAAAATCCCAGGATTTCTAGAACACAAGAAGAAATTCCATGATGAGGACCTCACATAGCATGGCTATAAGAAGGAATGAAGTAAGGAAAGGAGACATCATTGAAAATATGGATGCTCAGAGTGTTGGAAGATTGATTGTTGTCATTTATGTAAACCCTAGTCATGGGTTTTGGACCGCAAGATTGATAAAGGTATTTGGACATGAAGGAAAATGCACATGCATATACAACACCCATGAATGGATAGTATACATCATGTTTTTTCCGGTGGTATGTGGCACATCACATGGATCCTCATGGTTGAGAAGAAATGAATTTTTGAAGATGACAAAGTGAATTGAAAAAGGAAGTACATGTAGGCACTGAAAATAATTAAAGAAAATAATTACAAAATAAGAAAGTGTCAGGTCGGCCCTAATGTTAAAAGGAAGTGACATAAATGGTATAAA
>ML797253.1:880-26081 GCA_009831015.1 Picea engelmannii | reverse complement strand
TCTTCCAAACCATAGTTCATAAGGAGTCTTGTCACTGTGTGGCCTGAGATGAGCTTTGTTAAGGATATGAACAGCTATATGAATTGCTTCCACCCAATATGTCTGAGGTATGTTCCTTTCATTCATCATTGATCTTTCCATTTGGTGTACTGACCTATTATGCCTCTCAACAACTCCATTTTGCTGTGGAGTCCTTGGAATTGTGTACTCTCTTTTGATCCCATGTTTATCACAGAACTTTTTGAAGTTCCCTGAACTAAACTCTCCTCATCTATTAGACCTTACTTCCTTTAATATTTTTCTTGTTTGATTCTCAGTCAAAACCTTAAACACTGTGAATTTTTCAAATGCTTCAGATTTTTCTTTCAAAAAGGCAACCCAAGTTAGTCTAGAATAGTCATCAATAATCAACATAAAGTAATTTTCTTTTCCTGTACCTTCTTTCCTTGATGGTCCACATAGATCCATATGTACTAACTGGAGAGGTTTTTCTGTTGAAGGAATTTTTTTAGATTTGAACTGAGTGCGAGTAAGATTTCCTATCTGACAGGGTTTACAAACAAAGTCATATGGCTTTGATATCTTCGGAAGATATTTTACTGCCCCATTGTTTCTGAGTTTGATTATGTGATCAAAATTTAGGTGACCAAGTCTTCTATGCCACAACCAACTTTCATCATATTTGCTTAAGTGACATTCTTTTTTTTCTTCTTTTAATACATAGACATTCTTTTCTATTCTTATACCTTTTGCAACTAGTTGTCCTGAATCCACAGATTTTATTCTACAGTCTTTAGAGGTAAAAAAAACTTCACACCCTCAGTCACAGACTTGACTGACACTAAGAAGATTATGTTTCAAACCTTCTACAAACAGCACATCTTGAGCTTTCCTCTTGCCATTACTCAAACTTACAATTCCTTTACCTTTTATCTTTCCTGGTGCATCATTTCCAAAAGTTGCATTCCTTGATTTGCTATCACTTAGAGTTAGAAACTTACTTTTGTCTCCAGTCATGTGTTTGGAGCATCCACTGTCAATATACCAGGGATACTTTTTTCTTTGGGCTGATAGCACTAGTCCACACTTTTCATCTACTTTCTTCTTCCAAACTTTGACATTTTCAGTAGTGAGAATCAAATCTGACTTGTAATTCTTTAAGTGACAGTCTGCAACTTTATGTCCATAATTATGGCAGTTGTAACATTTTGGTTCACTGAATAGTAGATCATAACGATTGTTTTGCTTATAATTGTTGTTGCATTTCACCTGTGTCCTTATCCCGGTCATCACATGATTTATAGTCTATGATTGTTTGTTGCTTGGATATCTCAATCTTTGTTGTGGAAGATAGTTATTCATTGAATATCTTGATTGTTCATATCTAAATCTTAAAGAATAGTTTATAGCTTTGTGACCAAAATTAGAGCAGAAAAAACAATAACCATAGAAAAAATCTTTGTACCTTGAAAAAATCTGTCTTCTTTGAGGAGGTCGATTTCTTTCATGCCGATAATCTTTCTGATCTACAAATTCAGTTGTGGTGATTTTTCTTTCATTCCTTCTTGGTGGCTGATTTTCCTTGTTTGTTTTTGCAGAGTGACTGTTGTCAATGTTTGAGGATTTGACAAACTTGATAGGTTCTGTATTACTTGGATGATCACTACTTGATCCTTCTTCATATCCCAATCCATCTTTCAAGTTTGAATTTCTTTGTTGATTTAGAATGGAGGTTAATCCTTCTGAGGCTTTAATACTTGGCAGATTTTGATGATAGAATCCCTTAAACTTCTCCATTTTGTTTCTTGTTTTTACTATCTCTTCTTCTAAGGCTTCACAACTGGCTTTCTTCTCTGACAACTGTTGTTTTAGTATGTCTTCTATTTTCTTTGCCTCTTCTAATTTCACTTTCAGCAGGGAAAAGTCTTCATCAGGCTATTTACTATCTTTCTCAAATTGTATCAGTAATTGTTTTTGCTCTCTGTTCTTAATTCTGAGTCTGTCAATTTCTTCCAGTGCACTGATTAGTTCTCCTTCCATATCAACCATAGCTTCTTCATCATTATCACCACTACCTATGATTTTATTATCATAATCCTCTTTGTCCATAAGCATGAAATTATTTTCCTTATCTTCATAGGAAGAGTCACTTTCGGTGTCTTCTGAGGAATTGTCATTATTTGCAACCAAAATTTTCTTCTTATTATATTTCTTGTATTTGTGCTTCTTTTCATCATCAGAGTTCTGGTCCTTTTTGTGATGGAGACACTTAGATGCAAAATGACCTATCTTACCACAGTTAAAGAATTTGAAGGGCAACTTCCCTTGATATTTTCCTGATCCTTTCTTTAACCTTCTCACAAATTTTGCCTCAATATCATCTAATTTTGAATCGGTATTCTTGTCTGCTTTAAAAGATGGTTCTCTAGTACTAGATTTATCTTTGTTAATTCTTATTTCATATGCAGTTAAAGTTCCTAGGAGTTGATCAATGGACAGAGTTTTAAGATCACTTAGTTCTTCTATTGCAGAGACTTTTGAATTAAATTTTTCAAGCAGAGATCTTAAAATCTTCTGAACTAAAAATGGTTCTTCAATCTTCTAACCAAGACCCTTCATGGAATTTACAAGTTCTTCAACTCTTAAAAAATACTTGATAAATGTTTCATATTCATTCATCTTTAGTTGTTCAAATTTCAATCTGTATGTTTGAAGTTTGGCATCCTTTACGTTCTCATTTCCTTCATAACTGCTAATAAGTTTATCCCACATTGCTTTGGCAGTTTCAAGATGCATCACCTTTACAAACTCAGCTTCAACAAGTCCATTCAAGATAGAATTCATTCCCTTAGCATTAAAACTAAACTCTAACTTATCGTCCTTGGAGGCTAGCACAACAGGCTTTGTATATCCAGTCTCTACTACATCCCAAACATCATCACCCAAGGCCATTAAGTATGTTCTCATTCTAATCTTCCAGAAGGAAAAATTTGTTCCATCAAATAGAGGGGGCTTAGAGGCTAAAGTCCCTTCATGACTTGTCATGTTTAAGATTACAGATCTACCTTTGAATAAAAGGAACCCACTCTGATACCAATTGTTCAAATTACTAAGACAACTGAGAGGGGGGGGTGAATCAGTTGTTATTGTGCTTAAACAATTTTAAGTCTATTAATACATTCTTAATCTTTCTTCAAGTGATCATCAAAATTATACAACATATGTACAATAAAAGTAACGAGCATCAGTCACACATAAGGTATACACAGAGAAAGATTTTCATGAGGAAATCCATAAAGGGAGAAAACCTCTTCTTCTTTGAAATGATAGGTAGTCTTTTAAGTTCTGTACATCATCTATAATTGAGCACCAACTCAATGTGAGGCTGCTTCCTTTTTTTTACAAACTGCAACTTGTTTGAGAGTACTGACTCTCTTATTTCTCTATCACCCACTAGAAGAAAGCACCAACTCCCCTAATGTTCCAGCACCAACTAGATGGAAGCACCAACTTCCAGTTATACAAGCTCCAACCTGTATAATAGAGAACACTTGTTCTCCCTTGCACCATCCTGCCACCTTGGTTTCTCTGGTTGCAACCAGATGGAAGCTACAAATCCCTGTGTTCAAGCTCCCACTTGAACCTCTGAGGACAACAGTCCTCCCTAGCACCTCCCAACCACCCTAGAATATAAATGAATGATTAAACAACCAACTACATAGATAAATCAATTCTTACCACATCTTCTATGTTCTGTAAATCTGGTCTTCTTCTAATTGTTCTGCAATTCTTCTCTTCCTTTGTTTGTTCTGCAATTCTTCTCTGCTTCAACTTGTTCTGCCATTTTTCTCTGCTTCAAGTCTATTCCTCATCTGTTACTCTTCTCTAAGTTTTATCTCACACTGCGCATATTTTCAATCTCACACTGCGCATCATGTTATTTTCCCTTTCTTACAGTTTAATTCATTTTTCATCCAGAACAACCAACCACACACACTCTGTTTCTTTTTCTTTTATGCACCACACCCCCAGCAGTTACACTTTGAATCTTCTAAGGAAAAATAAAAATCGTCTAAGCAACTGAAATGCCAATCGATCAGGAATCATGAATCAGTTTTGCTAACTGATTTGTAACTGATGAATTAACTGTGAGAGAGAACAATAGCCCTCCGATCATATTCATGTTTATCTGCACCGTTGGATGAAATTTATTAATCTTGCCTTTAAATCAGGTTTCGACATTTCGACATTCCTGTGGCCAAGTGTCTCGACACTTCATGTCGCAATCTCTGAAACTCTGATACAAAGCTTTTTTGCGCTAGCTCCTTCCTCTATATGACCATGGCCATGACCAAGTGCTTATGCATAAAGTGATTTTCGTGAATTCACATTTCATGAATCTGGAGATGAGGCATCTCGACTCTCCAAGTCACGATCCCCGAAACCCCGAAATGGAGCTTATCTGAACTGACTCCTTCCCTTCTCGTGACCACCGGCGATGACCATTGGTTGTGCCAAAAGGCGCTTCATATTTCGCGAGTTTATAAACTTCATTGAGTCTGATCGATAGTTGATATCTCCATAGATCCGACAGCACGATCTCACATCTCGCGAGTTTCCACACCATGCTCCTTTGACTCCAAGTCAGTGACTTGTCCTATGATTCGATGGTCTAGATTTGATCTTAATTCAATGGCTCAGATCATATTGCGATTTCACATATCGCGATTTCGGCGTTCTTGTGGTTATGTTTCTTGCCTCTCCAAGTCACGATTCACAAAACTCCAAAAAGGAGTCGGATCAATGGTCCAGATCACATCTTGATCTGACGGCTGCAATTAAATCACGATTTCGGTGGTTATGTTTCTTGCCTCTCCAAGTCGCGATTCACAAAACTTAGAAATGGCGTGGGATCAATGGTCCACGATCTCGATGAATCTATGGTCTAGATCTGATCATGAATTCGCATCTCGTGATTCCTTCGATGGAGGTTCTTGTCACTCCAAGTTGTGATAGGTGAAACTCCGAAATGGAGCTTAGATCAATGGTCCACGATCTCGATGAATCTACGGTCCAGATCTTATCGTGAATTCACATCTCGCGATTCCTTCGATGGAGGTTCTTATCATTCCAAGTCACGATAGGCGAAACTATGAAATGGAACTTAGATCAACGGTCCACATCTTTTGGTGTATTGACGGTCAGGATCTTTTCATGATTTCGCAAGTCTTCATTGTGTCTGCATCGGGATTTCGAGATTTCGCGAACTCGCTTCACCTTACACTTTTAAAGATCGTGGAGATTCTCCTGGATCCTATGATGATCAATTCTCACACTCGGATCTAACGTCCGAGATCTATCCTCCATATCTACGCGCTCTTCTTGTCTACATTGAGATCTGACAGTCATCGGGAATTATGAATTGTTGATCCAACGATCACTGTTGCTACTCCTCCCCCATTATCACTGCGCTGCTAATCATGTTGATCTTTGCCATTTCTATTCTTGCCAACAATCCTCTACACTATCTCTTCTGAGCTTATTCGAATCTTCTCTGTAGTGTATTCTCATAATTCCCATCTAGCGTCTTCTCATAATGCCCATCTATTACATACTTTCTGTACTCATGCCATCTTCATTGTTGTACTTGCCATCAATGACAAGCATTCGTTGTCTGTTAAATATTTTCCAACAGGTGGATACATTCCATGGATGATATATTTTGGCACATTGTATGATGTTGATGTACATGGTTGATGTACATGGGTGTTGTGCATGATGAGCACACATTTTGATACAGAATGTACTTGGTTGATATTTTTCTCATGATTCTCTATTTCATTATTGACATATATTTTTCTTCATGATGTTTGGTATGGCATGCGTTTGATTCATGAACAGGTCCAAGGATCGTCATATGGTAGCATATTGTTCATATTACAAAGAATATAGGGGGATACATACCCATAGAGGGAGTCATTCTTCTTCCCATGTTTCTAGGAGGAAACATTTTTTAGATGCATACTAGGAAAGAGCCCTATACTTGAAGAAAGAGAACAGAGGCATAGTTCCAAGGGGACAATGGTCACAGGGGGAGTATGCGCGATGTATCTTCAGCAGTACATCAGAGTGATATCCCTTGTTCAAAAGGGGAGATATTATTCATAGGAAGATCAAAGACATTCAGACAGGGGGAGCATCCCGAAGGAGAGTTCAAGCAGGGGGAGCAACCCCAAGGGGAGAATGGCCCTTTTCAATTGATGTCAAAGGGGGAGAGATAGTCACATTGATGTGATTGATGTTTAGTAATGGGGAGAGATATCCATATTGATATGATTGATGACTATTGATGTAGAGCATTCCTTGTCTACATGTTGACATCAATAATTGGTGTTGACATCAATGTTGTTATTGCCATCAATGCCAAAGGGGGAGATTGTTGGATCAGGTTGTCATTGATGCCAATGGTTTGATTGATTGATGTCAAGTGATTGATTGATGCCAAAGGATTGATTGATTGATGACTGATGTCAAATGTAATATGTATTTTCCTTGATGAGAATGCATATATGAAGATGGATCAATGAGTTGTCATTGATATGATGAATATGGATCAATGAGTTGTCATTGATACATGATGCATAGTTGGATTGATGTAATGTTATTATCATGGTTGATAAGGTGAACAAATGGATGAACTCCAAAGTGGTTCCCTTATGGTGAAATCCCTCACGGGAATATGCTTTATGGTTGAGTTATCCTTGAAGTGTGGATGGAGAACCCATGCTTATATGTGGAATAATGAGATGAATATCAGTGAAGATGTTGGTGAAACTATCCTAGATGGATGGTGCTTGTCATGCCATTTCTCGTGGTATGTGGAATGTCACATAACTCCTCATGGTTTTAGAGTTATGTCCTTACGAAGTTGGAATACCCTCATATGTTGGCTTGAATCCCCAAAATGTCAAAGAAGTCAAAGATCTTGCAAAGAAGAAATTATTATTTAAATGATAAAGTAAAGTAATAAAGTCAAGGTGGATTATTTAAATAATAAACAGAAGTGAAAAAATCAAGAAAGATTATTTAAACGATAAAGTGAGGTGACAAAATCAAGAAGCAATATTTAAATGTTAAAGTAATGGAGAACTTTCTATTTATGGAAAGTGGTTAACCCTAAAATGAGGAAATTAGGTTAAGTGACCTAGAAGATGAAGATTATAAATAAGAGGAAAGGGTCTCTTGTAAAAAGCACATTTTTTGAGCATATCTTGTGTATCTTTTGTGAGCATCTTAAGTGTAGCTCTTGTGCATCTCTTGAGCATGTATTGAAGATCTATTCTGAGAGAGAGAGTATGGAGGATCTCATGGACGCATCAAAGTTTTGGCAAGTCTGAGATCATAATGGCGAAAGATTCAGAAGTTCAGAAAACCTAGTTTTTGAGGTGCACGCAGGCTATCTGTGTATAGGGTGCGTACAGTACGCGGGATGGCAATGTATTAGGGTGTGTATGTACATGGGTTGGCAGTGTATTGGGGTGAGTACATGTTGGTAAATCCATGGAAACTTGAGAATATGAAGATGAAAAGATTCCAAATTCTGAGATTAAGCTCCCAGGATGGTCTACAGTGCTCAGACACATCAGATCTATCCATTGGTTCAAAAGGCATGGTTACATGGTTGTCTTTATGGATACACTTTCTTATTGTTTGATGAATGCTTAAGGAATTCTTGGTATGGTTGTTATGATGTGGTTTGAGTTGGTTGATGGAGTGAGCAACACGCTTATGATTCATTATTGATATGATGGCTAAAATATATTGGTTGTTTACACATGTTTGAGTAGCATTCATATTATATGGTTGAGAATCATGAGTAGGCTATTGGAGAGATTCGATGTGTTGTGACTGGATGTGGGTCAGATTGGATAGTGAGAGACAGAAGAGAATGTGATTGCAAGTTGCAGAGGATCTGATTTTTTGATGAAAATCATAAACCCTAATAGCTCAGAAGGTATATGCAGGTTGTAGTATATATTGGCCACATACATACGCAGACTGTAGTGAGCCAAGGCGCATACATACGTGGGCTGCACTACTAACAGGTTGTGTACCTGTGACAGATTGATATCTATGGAGGATTGTTGACTCATCTCATTTGGTGATGAGGATGTAAGATGAGTCTTGCATATAGAGTTGGTTCTCTTGTAGAATTGTACTCTATTTAGTTGTTGCTGAAAAAACCCAAGGATTGTAGTCCGTAATAAAAATAAAATTGTACATACATCTTGTGTTCTTTGTGTTCCTTATAGAGATGATTTGTTGATGATATATCGTTGATATGTGTTGTTGATATATTTTCACATCTAACTGGTTATAAATGAAAACAATAAGTAATGAGTAAATGTTGAATGCTAACTAATGATATTTGTGTAAGAGGGAAGTTTTGGGAAAAAGAGCCACACACTCATTCACCCCCCCTCTAAGTGTGGTAGGTGTGTCCAACATTTTGGATGTCATCTCATGTGTTGAGAAAGAATAATCCAATAAGATTATGGAATGGCACAAGAATAAGAGAAAAGAGACAATTAACCCATAGAAAATTTTGTCTCAAGAAAGGAAAACATACGAGCCTTTGTCATGTGAGGTATGCTAAAGAAACATATAATTTTTAAACTTTGTGCCAAGATTTTGTTCTGAAGATTTAGTCTTTTTTTTATGCCCTAAAGGAGGTATTTTTGGGGAAGCATCGATTGGTTGCTTGAGAGGGTGCTCCAAGAACAAAGCAAGGTCCCCCATTACCATTTGTTGTCACCTAATTACAAAATGGTTGTAAGACTGGTCTAAGAAGAGGAAGAAGAAATTTCTTTGTACAAGAAATTGAATAGAGGCTCGGTAGCTTGTAGAAGACAAATAAATCCGTGAAAAACTCAGAGAAGGAACTAAGATAGAGACTAGAAATAAAATTCCACAAATAAATGTGTGTTGGGAAATGGAGTGGGCCATGAAACTCTCAATTACAAATCATATTGAGGGCCCTGAGACCCATACCCAGTGCTAAAAAAATATAGTGTTAAATATATACTTATTTATAGGGAAAGGGCCTTTATAGGTCATTTGTGTCCATTCATAGTGTCATTCTTGTCCCCATAAGCCTATAAGCTTCCTTTAGGGCCTATTTCTTGGGTTTGTTCCCCTGACCACAATTGTTGGACGTGCATTTTTTGATGTAATTTTGAGAAATATCTTAAGTGTTGAGGATATGTGAATTAGTAGAGGAAAGAAGAGAAGGAAATATCATAATGTGCAGTTAAAGTGCATTTGGCGGCACTTAAGGAAATAAAGTAGAAAATAAATCAAGGAAATAAAGTAGGAAATAAAGAAAGGAGATAAAGTAGTAGGAGAAAAGCAAGGAAAAGTAGCATGGAAGTGCAAAGGAAGGAAACGCATGGACGAACAATGAGTTGTCATGAGTTGTCATAGGGTTTTGGGATAAGAGAATAGGTTTTTGAGCCCTAAACTTTGTATATAAATATGTAATGGATTGGGAAGAAGAGGATGTTGAGTGAATAGGCGGTTGAGTGGATAGGTGACTGAGCAAATAGGTGGCTGAGAGAATAGGAAGCTAAGAGAATATATTTAGAATGAAAGAGTGTCTATGTTTGAAGGCTTAGGGAGGGTTTTCAAGAGAGAGGTTTGCACTGCAGAGCAGATAGGCAGGATGGGGAAGGATATCGTGATGCATCCATTGTAAGCACAATGTGCAAGCTTGAGATGATTGCATGAAGAATAATAAAGAATCCATCCATTGTGGACGTATCCCAAGAATTGGGTGAACCACGTTAAATTATGTGTATGAATGTTTTTTATGTGATTGTTCATGGATGTTTTATTTATGCATATCTAGACCTAGATTTGTTTATTAGATGATTGATGTGCAGTAATGATGAATGTTATAGTGAATAATTTATGTTGCACTCTGCGTCACAATGGTGTTGCATAACTAAATTTTACTAATTAATAAAGGGAAAAGAGACACAGAATACTGCGCATAGGGTAGATAAGTAGGAATGAACATGTTAATGGCCCCACATCCCCTTATCCCTGTAGAAACTTGGTTTCTGTAGTCCCAATAGATACCTCAGGTGATACCAAAAGGGTCGATATCTTAAGGGTCTTGTTGGTTGTATAAATTGAACCTCGGGTCTTATAACCGCTCCCCAACAAATGGTTTTGTTGCCAAGACCCAGAATCTGTAATTGAGGGAATGTTTTGGAGGCCGAATAAGAAAGAGATCAACAAATGGATAGAAAGGAAGGAATGAGAATTTTCCTGGAAAGAGAATTGAAAATCTAAGATGAGCGATGAGAAATGGATGCAAAGGTAGATGTACACAAAAATGCATGAGATTTTTTTGGCGAATTTCTGATTATTTTGACTGAATGGTTAAAAATATTAGTGGAGAATATTGGGAGATATTGTACTACAGCATCGAGGAACTAGACTCCTAAGCTGGTAATACAATTGAATTCTTTAAGTAATAAGAGTTCCCATGTAGTTTATTTTTGGCTTAATAGCATATTAGGGGGGTTATATTACAAAATTTGCAGTAGATTGTACCTAGTCATACAGTGTTGCAGAAAGGGATTTATTCAAGGATATGCATAGAAGGCTTATGAAAGCATTAGCTACCTGGATAAATATATTGTTGTGTGACAACTATGTGATGACAATGGATTTTGATTGCTAAGGGGATTCACGCATATAGGGGAATTGGGGGATGACCAAAGGATATTCTGAAGGTAGGAAATAATGAAGGAAGAAGTGAAGAAGGGAGGGAGGGACTAAGGATGCAGAGAAATGAATGTTTATCAGAAGAAGATGATGATTTTGTATTATTGTGCAGTGGAGGAAGATACAAGTGGTTGAATACTGGGGCTAAGAAGGGAGATCCACATAGTGAGTTTGAGAGGAGAGAACCTTGTGCAATAGCCCAAATAGTAGAAATACTGCACATAGAAGGAGAGGAAGAGGATTCTCAGTTCATTCCTATAATAGAAGAGTCGTTGAGTCCTACTCAAACTATATCCTATGTCGATTCCAAAACCCCATGTGCATCACCTAGATCAGAAGTAACATTTGAGGATTTGTCAAAAGAAATTATAGTTAGTAGGGGAAGACAGAGTAGTAGTAGCCACAGAAATGGAAGCAGTGCACCAAGTCAGAGTCAACCAACATCGCTAAGGGGAGGTACTACACAAAACAACATGGCAGGGTTAGAAAACACACTGAGACTTCCTGAGTTCTAGGGAGTTGGGTCGAAGAACCCCAAAAAAAATCTATTTGTATGTGAAAAAATTTGGGATGGGAAAAATGTATAAGACAAGGTCGTAAATATTTTGCAGTTGGAAATAACATTTAGAGGCCATGCATTAGTCTAGTATATGAAACTGTAGGGTACTATTCCTACATGTCAAGCAAGGAATTTAGCTTAAATTAGATCATCATTGTTGAAAGAGTTCAACAAACTGAAGTCTAATTCATGGTACAATACAAAGTTGAAGGAAAACAAACAAGTAAAAACTGAATCCATTTGGGACTATGATCAAAGGTTTAAGGATTTCATGGGTAGATTGGCATTTCAATTTCCCGATCAACAACACCAGGAATGGTTTATTGCAATATTATTGCCACACATTTGTAAGTCGTTGATACAAAATAAGGTTGTATCACATCCTAAATCTTTGGAGATTGAGATGAAGCTAGAAGCATCTCTTGTAGGAGATGGTGGGGGCATGGATAAAGTCCAGACACGTATAGCTTCCTTAAAAATTCAATTAGTAGAGCTTACAAAATGGAAGGATAAGCAGGAACAAGTCTGGTGTACCAAGTGTAGGACTAAAGGCCACCATAAGGACGAATGCCCCACTTTTTCTTAGTATTTTGTGACTGGAGCACTAAATACATTACCAAGAGGGGGATACTGTGAAATATGTAATAAATGGGGACATCATCTGACTTAATGTCCATTACTACAAGAATACTAAAGTATGCCAAGGAATATATTTTGTAAGTTTTGCAAGTCAGTCGAGCATGAAGAGAAGGATTGTCACACATTCAAGTTGATGAGAGAGTGCACTTCAGATATGTATAGGATTCAGGAGGAGAATGTGGTGATAGAAGAAGGTGGTCCACAATTTAAAAATTAGAGAGGATTTAATCCAGGAAAACAAGGAGGATTTGGCAGAGGTCGAGGTGTTGGAATTATTGATTGTGTGTTGTCATTGATGGCAACATGAGTCCAACATGTACAATAATTAGAAGATAAGGAAAATCACCTTGGGGCAGAGGAATATCACCTTGGGGTAGAAGCAATTCGTGATCAGTGTTGATTATGATAGGATGAAAAAATATTCTATGTTCCTAAAGCTCATAAGAGATAGCCTTCTGATTGATAAAAACAATGCATAAAGGAGCGCATTTACACAAAGCCCAAAAGGAAGAAATGTTAATTGAAGCTCAGAAGAGATGGTGTAGTTTAAGTAACACATGAGATAGATTTCTACGAGTGAACATATCCCTTTGTAAAATACCAGGTTACAAAAACCGTTAGATTAGTTTGGGATCTATCATGATCATCCGATCAAGTTTAGTGGAAGAAAAGGGAAAGCCACAATATCTCGGAGTCTAGAATTAAATAAACTCATGCATACCATTGATATAATATCTCCTCGTGAGAAATATGAGTTGTTGGATCAGGTGGTCAACTCCGACGTTGACCACTACGGTGAAAAGAAGTATAAAACATGCAAGTTCGCCCGAAGGTCGGGGCCCTGAATCCTGAAGTTAATGAGGGCCATCAAATCTGGGTAATTCATGGTGACCATTGGATGAGGAAAAGTGGGTCCAATGGTGGTCAAATTTGAAGTTGAACACTATGGAGAAAAGGAGTCTAAAAAAGGTAAGTTTACTCGAAGGCCGAAGCCCCGTAGTCACGGACTCTCGTCGACCGTCGGATCAGTAAATCCCATCAACAGTTGATCTTGAGTAAAAAATTTCATAGAACGGTCAAATCTGTCCTTGACCTAATTCAATGATAAACAGCTCAGTTGAACCAAGAATTCCTGAACCCCGGAGTTTCGGAATAAACAAAGGTCGTCAGATCAAGACAGTTGAAGATCTATGGTGGTATATATATATATATATATATATATATATATATATTCGTCACTTTGGTGATGTTCGAAGGTTGATACAAAAAGTGAAAAACTCCTAGAGCCATGAAGTACAGAATCCATGAAGTGAAAATCCATGATCTAGGAGGTAAGCATGTGGAAAAGGATAAATATGACATGTGGCCTAATAAAATGGTGACACATGTCAAGGGTGATGTGGCACATAAGGACTGTGAAAGTCATGAATCAAGGTGATACGTGGAAAACATATTATGGGTCCATGTCAACCTAGGTGACGTAAGAATACCACGTCACTTCGGGATTACAACCTCCGGGGATATCCAGCTTCTCCTACCTGCAAAAATGCCCAAAGGTTAGAAGGCCAAAGTCGCAAACTAATGTTGTTCATTGATCTAATATCCTCCAGGATATCTCATGACCATTATATCAAGTGTAGTGGAAATATAGAGTAAGCACGAATCACGAAGTAATGCTAACTGTTGATCTACTTCGGGAAAATTCTCGACCGATGATCAAGAACAGTGGAAGAATAGTGTAAGCATGAGATGTTAACCAACAACAAGTGGTCACTATCGTTTTATGAGTTATTCGATAGGTAAAACTTCGGAGGAATTGAACTACTTTAGAGTTCTAGTAACCCAGAGTCTCGGAGTGTTGAAGCTCTAAATAAGATCTGGACCATTGAAGTTTATGGACACACATCAACTCAAGATTAAAGTGCACAGTGGGAAAGTATTAAAGCTCCACTATGTTGAAATAGCACAGACCAAAGATATCAACTCCTGATTAAGTTATGATCGTCGATTTTGTTGAATCCTCTGGGTAAGCCAGGATTGTTCATTCAACAAAAGATTAAAATCAACCGTCCAATATACTAGTGAATAGAGTATACACAATTTGGTGAAATTTACTTTGTAAGGATACAAGGTTTGTAAAGTCCAATAATCTCGAATACTCGGAGATCTGGAGCTCATGTTGGCCTAAGTCTAACAGTCCTATCTCTTGGTCATGTGAAGGTTCTTTAAAGAAACTCGAGAGCTAAGTTCAATAACTACACGGAAGAAATGAGTTAAGCCCTTGGTTCTTATCTGAAGGGCATATGACCAATATGTCAACAGAGAGTACTCATATGTACTTCGAAATTTTTTACTTCGGGAAGTATTACTCTGATAAAATGCAAGAAGGCCAAATTCTGGAGGACTTGTCTCCAACATTGGTCTCGTGATAGAGGAATAAGGGTGAAAGAAGAATCACTATGAACATCGCTTAAAATGGATAAGCCTGTGGTTTTGAGATTGTAGTCATTTGAACATTGGGTTGAAGGAAACACCTCATACATATTTCATTTCTGTAAACAACTCAAGGTTGGTAGAGTAATTATATAGAGAATTAACACCATAACAATACAGAGAATCGGTAAAATATCGAATATGCTATGTTGGCGAACTGAGGATGTAGTAGAAGTATGAGAACGATATAATGAGTGGATCCATATCTGTGATAAACTCATGAGAACAAAGTTTGAATCAATATTAGTTAGTTAAATGAAGAGGTGCAATGGTTCATGTCAAAAAGACACATTGGTTCAATCCTATACCATTTGAAATACTATATAAACCAGAAGTGGTGGTGAATATAAGTGTGTCTTGGTGGATTTTATATATATATGTGTGTGTGTGTGTGTGTGTGTGTGGATTGAATGGAAGTTCATTATATCAGGTTGGTGCGTGTTTAGAAGCCGAGTCTTTTTATGAGGATTGGATTCCTCACATCTCAGTTGGATCTGAGATCAGCAAGTTGTGTCTTGTTATGAGGGTTGGATTCCTCATTTATCAGTTGGATATGAGAACTACAAGTTGGGTCTTGTATCAGAGAGTTGGATATCTTGTATTCAGTTGAAATCGAAGATATTAAAGGATTGATTTTATTTGTATTCATACAAGTTAAATAAATAACATAAAGATATTATATATACTTCATACAGTTTGTGTTTTAGATTTTTATGAATAATTAATTGAACTGCATATCTTATTCAGTTAATTTAGTTAATCTATCAAAGTGTGAAAAGTATCCAAAATTTCTAGACACTGATTCATCCCCCCTCTTGATGTCGAGTGTATATTTCAACAATTGGTATCAGAGCGGGTGCCCTCATCACAGTTTAAACACTGGAAGGTATATTCTGAAGAAATGGGTGCACAAATGACTCTCTCCACAAATGAAGCTCCCTTATTTGATGGAATAGACTACTCTTCATGGAGGGAAGGAATGAAATGGTATTTGAAGTCAAGAGGATCTGGTGTTTGGGATTCAGTAGTATCTAAACCTTGGTACTCAACTACCTCAAAGGAAAAAACCAAATCTTCAAAAGAAGCAAAGAAAAATAATTCAATAGCATTAAAGGCAATCTAGAATGGACTGTGAGACAGTCAAAGATAAGATGGGAAACTGCACCTATGCTAAAGTGCTATGGCTCCATCTAGAGAATTATTATCAAAATAAAGAACAAAACAAAGAAATAGAGAATTCCAATCAGTATATAGAACAAAAAAAAGAAACAGATAAATCCAATCAGATTAAAGAACAAAACTCAGAAATGGAGAAATCAAATCAGATTGAAGAACAAAATACAGATAAAGAGAATTCTGATTAGAATAAAGAACAAAATACAAAAAAGGAAAATACCATCAAAGAATTGATTCAATCCCTAATCATCAGCAGAGAAGACTACTACATCAAGGAATTGATGAATACCTTAGTATTCACTCAAGAAAAACTATTAGATTTTAAGAATGATGTTATAACTACATTTGAAGTGATTAGTATGGAACCAGCGAATGGTCTGTATGTTGAAGTTACTAAGGATGTTCTTGACTGGCTTGAATACACAGTTATGTTCACTTTTGAAGATTTGGATAAACTTCAAAAGAAATATATGTTGCTACTACAATAGTTAGATCAATCTAACCATGAAGAGCATGAACAAAAGATTCACTTCGAAAACAAAGAAGAAGAAATCAAAAGATTGAAGATCGAAGTTGCTAATATAACATAAGAAATGGAAGAATTAAAGACACATGACAATAAAAGAAAAGAAGTACTAGAAGAGACAGAAGAAATGGTCATCTGTCTAAAAACTTGACTTGAAGAAACTAAGAAAAATGAAAAAGACCAGAAAATCTAGTTAACTAAAAGAGAAGAATCATGTCACATTTTAGAATTGGAAATTATTAATGTCAAAAAGATAAATGAAAGTACTAATGAAACTCTAATGACTCAAATTGAAGAAACTAAGAAAAATGAAGAAGCACATAAGATCCAATTAACTAAAAAGTAAGAATCATGCCACATGTAAAAACATATATAGAAGAGTTAAAAACATATAGAAGAGTTAAAAAAATGAAGAATGAAGAATGAAGTTGTTGATATAAAAATATATATAGAAGAGTTAAAAACATATAACATAACTATTAACTGCATAGAAGTCTTGGATAATATAGAAGAAATAGTCATCAATCTAAAGACTCAACTTGAAGGAGCTAAGGAAAAAGAAGAAGTCTTGAATATTCAATTGACTAAAAAGGAAGAAACATGTCACATGATGGAAATGGAAGTTATCAACCTAAAAAATAAGAATGAAAAGACAAAAGCATCTGTCAAATTACAAAACATCTCTGCTATCCTAGATAGGATATGAAACAGTCAAAGACCAACTGATGACAAAACCGGTCTTGGATATAATATTAAAGAAGAAGGTGGAAAATGGAGCACCATTCAAAAAAATGATAAAGGATCTGACGGCTATTTGCCTTTCGGGAAATTTGGAGGGGATCCGCCAGTCACCGTCTTCCTTCTTCTCAGCAAACTTCTGTACCTCAAGCTTTTGTGGGCATCTTCTTCCATGCTGTTCCTCCTGAGCTTTACTCTGCCATCCTCTTCAAATCTCTTATTCTGCCATCTTTACTGTTGTCATCAATGACAAGTATTCACTGCATTCTGTCCACTGAATTTGCCAACAGTTGTGTCACTGATTCACCCCCCGCCTCTCGGTGACAGGATTTGATCCTTCAATTGGTATAAGAGAAGGTTCCTTCAGCACAATCTAACAAACTTGAAGGTAGATCATGAATATGGATCAACAAGAAGGAATGTCTAACAACAAAGCACCATTGTTCAATGGAGAAGGCTATGCACTTTGGAAAATAAGAATGAAAGACTTCTTGTTGGCTCTTGGTTTTGATATCTGGCAATCTGTTGTAGACGGTTACATTGCACCAACTACTCCACCCAAATACTCTGGAGGAAAGAAAATCTATAATGATAACTCAAGAGCAGTTAATGGTATTCTAGCAGGGTTGACTAACTCTATATGTGTTGAAGTTATGCATTGCAAATCGACCAAAGAAATATGGGACAAATTGGAGGCCATATATGAAGGATATGACAAAGTCAAGGAAGCCAAACTACAGAACTCAATTTGAAAACCTGAAAATGAAAGAAGAAGAAAATATTGTTGAGTACTTTCATAGGGTATATGAAGTGGTCAACTCAATTAGAGCAGTAGGAGAAGAAGTTACAGATAAACCCATTGTGCAAAAAATACTAAGGTCGTTACCGATAAGATATGATGCAAAGATTTCCTTAGTTGAAGATAGATCCGATCTAAGCTCACTCACAGTTGACCAGCTCCATGGAATTTTTATAGCATATGAGATGAGAACAAGAAATAATAAATCAACGAAAGACGAAACAACTTTCAAAGCATTCAAGATATAGATAAATCAAAAGAAAAAACCTCAATCTTGTCATCATGAAGAATCTGATGTGGAAGAAGCCAACTTCATTAGAAAACTTCAGAAAGGATCAGGGAAGTACAAAGGCAAGCTTCCTTTCAAATGTTTTAATTGTGGCAAAGTTGTTCATTTCGCATCCAAGTGTCCCTATCCCGAGGAGGACCCTGAAGAGAAAGAAAACAAAAACAAACAATACCAGAAAAAGGAAAAACCCAACTACAAGAAAAATTTCTACAGAGGGAAAAATAATTTCTACTCAAAAGAAGAAGGTAACAACTTGTCACAGTCTAACGACAATGATGAATCTGATGATGATGAAGTCCTTTTCTTAGGTATTGAAGAATCTAATGAAATAGAAAAAATTAAGCATGAGAAAGAGTTAGAAGATGAAGCAGAAGTTAATATGGAGGAAGAACTTCTCAGTGCCTTAGATGAATTAAGAAAATACAAAACCAGATATAGACAGTTGAAAATTTTTGTAGTTGAATAGAAAGAAAAATATGAACAAGAAGAAAAGGAGATGGAAAAACTTATGAACAATGTGAAAAAACAAATCTTAGAAGCAAATAAAATTGAAGAAATTCTGGAAAAGTCTCTTGAAGAAAAACAAACAACTGTTGAAAGGATGGAGGCAGAAATAGTTCATCTGAAAAAGGAGATGGATGCAAAAATCATTCAAACAAAATCTGAAAATAGCTCTAAAATATTAGATAAGATTATTACAACGCAAAGGGATTCTGGAAATAAAAATGGAATAGGTTATTCTCAAAAGGAAAGCCATGTTAACTCAAAATCTTATGCAGATGCTCTTCGCAGTACATTCAAGAAGAAAAATGAAGAGAAGATAAATAATGATCAGAACTCCAGAAGATTACCTCAACCCATCAGGAAAGAAGGCAAGACAATACCAAAGAAGTTTTACCAAAACAAGTATCCTCGCATTTTTTCTGGTTATTGCTTTGCATGCTCTAATTTTGGACACAAAGCTATAAATTATAGAGCATATAGAAATAAAAAATTGAAGGTTAAGAATTATATTCTTACGGATAAACAAGCATCAAATCAAGTTAAGAGAAGAAACTATAACTCCTTTGAACCTCTACAAGAAGGGGACTTACAATGCTTTAGATGTCATAACCATGGACATAAAGCCATTAATTTTAGACTAATGGATGTCTCAGAACAGCCCAAGTTCATTAGAGAGAAGAAGAAACTTTGGAGAGTAAAAACATAAAAAAGTGAATGTCTTATTGCCCTAAAAAATCAAGATGAAAAGGATCTTTGGTATGTTGAAAGTGGATGTTCGAAACATATGACAGGTAACAAGGACAATTTTTTAGACTTAAATAAACAAAAAGGTAAAGTTGCATTTGGTGATAGTGATTCAAGTAAATACTTGGGAAAGGCACTGTAAGCTTGTTGATTAAGGTTGGTTGTCATTGATGTCAAACCTTGAAGAAATCCTCATAGCAAAAACATTTTAGTAATGGACCCAATATTTTTTTATGTAAATATGACTCATTATTGTTTTTTCATGTTTGATAAGAAGTAAATATGGATAAACTCCAAAGTGGTGCCCTTATGGTGAAAGTCCTCACGGGAAGACGCTTTGCGGAGTAAGAGAACCCATGCTTAATTATGGAATAATGAGATGAAGGATAGTGGATTTGTCAGGGAAACTATCCTAGATGTATATTTCTTGTCATTCCAGTTCCAGTGGTATGTGGAACATCACATAACTCCTCACGGTTAGAGAGTTATGGCCATGAGAAGTTGGAGACCTCAGGTTTGAGTAATGGACCCAAGTTTGTTTGATGGGTAACGGTATGATTTGTGATATATTTTCAGATAATACTATTCTATATGGATAGAACATGTCATTCCATTTATTTTGGTATGTGGAACTTCACATAACTCCTCAAGGTTTGAGAGTTATGGCCTTATGAAGTTGGAGGACCCTCACATGTCATCCAGAAGCCCCAAAAGGTCAAAGTAGTCAAAGTGGTTTAAGGGATTTTAGAAGGTAAATGATAAAGTGAAGTGATGCGTGTATTATAATTCAAAGTGAATACAAAATAAATTATTTCATTAATAAATTTAATGGAGAAATTAGAAGTGGGTTAACCCTAAAATAAGGAAAGTGGGCCAAGTGACCTAGAAGATGTTTTTAAGGAAGCTACTTGGAGAGTATAAATAAGAGGCTAGGCTCTCTCATTTTAATCACACTTGAGAATATTGAATATCTATAGGTTTTTGAGGTAACCAAGGATATCTAAGCCGAAATTCTGAGGGAAGGTGAAGAAAAGAAGGTTGAAATGCTAGGAAGGATAAATTCTTTTTATAATGCTTTCTAAGGTATGTTATTTACAGGTCATCTCACCATTTTCGCTATAACTTGTTTTCTATAATGATTCAGACAGTGAAATTGCTATTCCATTTAGAAAACATATCCAGGTATCTGTGGTAAACAATTCAGCTTGTGGGTCATTGTATTTTGGGAGTTACACTCTATGGAAAATAGGGTTTGTGGCTAGTCCTGAAACTAGTCAAAAACAGGTGTTTCAGGTAAAAACGTCATAACTTCTTCATAATAGATCCAACTTCAGTGAGAAAAAATGTGTTGGTTAGGGTATAGTATTTAGTATTTTGGGTAATATTTTCATATCAATTCAATAAATATTCTGTGCGGGGCACACTCTACAAGGTCGCTCTCTAGAATAAGCTAGAATTTAGCAAGGTATGTCATTTTTGCTATAACTCCTTTTCTGATAGGTTCCAAGTAGTGAAACTTGGAGGAATTGAATAAAACACACTGAAGAAAATTGTGTATCAGTTTCATATATTTATACATTATAGGTACAAATTTATGATTACTTCAAGTTAGGGTTGATGACTAATCCAAAACTAGGCATGTGAGACTAAAGAAAAGTTTGATGAAAATGCTAGTCTCTTGTTGTTAAAGTTAAAGAAGGTTTGAAGGAATGTGATAATATACATTAGGTCTATTACAGAGCTACAAAACAGATTTGGATGATGAGATTGATGAGGGATTTTGGTTGAGGTACATGTTGAGTACATGGTTGAGACAACTAGTTGATGAGTTTGACACATACATGAGGTGTATAGTTGATGATGTTGATACATATTGATGAGTCATAGTTGATGAGTAGTTGACACATGATTGGTACATACTTGGTACATGGTTGGATGCGCTTTTTTATGGTACAGGTTGATTACAGATTGTTTGGTACAGGTTGGTGCATGGTTGATGCACTTGTTTATGGTACAGGTTGATTACAGGTTGAGGTACAGGTTGATGCATGGTTCATATTTATTGGTACAGGTTTACAACGGTATATCTCACAGTGATAGTGTGATAGTGGTTCCATCATTCTACTTCTACTTCAGGGTGGCAGGACAGGGCAAGGACGGGTGGTTGTAGCCACCCTCCGGCTGTAGCTGAAGAACATAGGGGGTTGTAGCCTCCTTCTAGTTGTATCCAAAGAATTGGGAAGTTGGAGCTTCCTTCAGGTTGTATCTTGATAAAATAGGGGGTTGGAGCCTCCTTCCAGTTGCAGCTGGAAAACAAAGGAAGTTGGTGCTTCCATTGAATGTAATTCTTCAAGACATATGAGAAAAAGCATTATGTGGTTTTCTCCCGCTTTGGGTTTCCACGTAAAATACTAATGTACTATGTATGTGTATGATTGTTCATTAGTTCATTGGTCATTATTGGACGATAATTCTACATTAATATAACACATGGATTATTTGGTTAAAAAAGGATTAAATTTCTCTATTACTGATTCACCCCCCCTCTCAGTAATCCAATAATTGGTATCAGAGCAGGTTCCTTCAGCAATCAGTTTAAACACAGAAAGGTAGATCATGGAGAGAAACAACTTGTATAAAGATGGAATACCACAGTTTGATGGACATAAGTATGTTTTTTGGAGCATAAGGATGAAGACATATATACAGGCATAGGGATTTAAAATTTGGCAATCAATTGTAGATGGATACACAACACTAGAAGTTCCACCAACAAATGACAAAGGAGTGAAACTCGGTCAGAATAATTTCAAAGCCACAAATGAAATTCTGAATGGTCTCAGTGAAATGGTATTCACCAAAGTTGCAAATTGTAAATCCGCTAAAGAGATTTGGGACAAGCTTCGAAATATTTATGAAGGAGATACAAAATTCAAAGCAACAAAGCTTCAAACTTATAGGGGTCAGTTCGAACAACTAAAAATGAAGGAAGATGAGAATATTGTAGCCTACTTCTTACGAGTCGATGAAACAGTGAATGAAATCATAGGATTGGGAGAAGAAATCGAAGAATCTGTAATTGTTCAAAAGGTACTAAGATCTCTTCCTATGAGATTTAACCCTAAGATATCAGCACTAGAAGAAAGATCGGATCTAAACCCAATAAGCATGGACGAACTGCATGGAATCTTCACAGCATATGAAATGAGAATTGAATAGAAAAATCCAAATGTAAAAGAAGTAGCCTTCAAAGCATCCAAAAGATCAAAGAAAAATAAAAAGGAACAAGAAGAATATAACAACAGCAGTGACGTCTCAGAAGATGATAAAGAAGTGGCCAATTTCATCAAAAGACTGAACAAGGGAACCAACGGTAGGTATAGAGGTAAGATTCCTTTAATTTGTTCTAATTGTGATGGTATTGGTCATTTTGGTAACAAATGTCCTCATAAGAAAAAGAGAAATGATGAAGGTTACTCAAAAGGCAGACAAACATATAAAGGTAAAAGAACTACAAGTAAATTTTTCAACAAAATATTTTTCACCAAAGAAGACATCTCATCATCAGATGAAGATGAAGTCAGGGAGAGTGAAACAATGAGAGTTCTATTCATCGCAGTATAAGACTCTGATAAAGAAGAATCCAAAGAAGAATATGAAGAAGCATATGAAGAAGAAATTGAAGAGGCAGAAGTTGACTTTTGAGATGAATTAATGAGTGCCATAGAAGTTATCAGAAGAGAAAAGAAGAAAAACAAGAAACTACGAGCAGAACTAGATAAGAAAAAAGACACTGGAAAACTAGAACAAATGATCACAAAATTGAAGGTTCAAATAGAAGAAGATAAAAGAATTTAAGAAGCACTCAAAGAACATCTAGAAAGAAAGAACATGATCATTGGAAACTTGGAAGCAGAAATTTTCACACTAAGAAAGGATATTCAAAAGAAAAATATGCAGAATAGCTCAAAAGTTCTGGATGACATTATCAGCAGTCAAAAATCTCATCTTGACAAGTCTGGACTTGGATACAATCAGACAGAAAAGGTATCAAGCTCTAAGACAACAGAGCAAGAAATAAATCCAAAAATCTATGCAGAAACAATCAAAGGGGATAAAAATATATACAAGGAATATTATAGGGACACTCCTCCACCGAGAAGATTTAGATTTCAGAATCAACAACAGATAGACAGGCCTCAATAAAAAGAAGGATTCATAAGAGAATCTCCTTTCAGAAGATCTTCAACTACCAGGTATCAAACTATATTTTTTGGTTTATGTTATGCATGTAATAATTTTGGACATAAAGTTGTAAATTGCAGAGCTAACAACAAGAACAATAACTACTTTGATAGTCATACACAAAGGGGTTATTCAAGAAGACCTAGTGAAGCACATAGAAGAAGTTACGACAGGCTTGAATCTTTGAGCACTGAAGTGGAATGTTACAAATGTAACAATTTTGGACACATGGCCAAAAATTGCAGAATGACAGTCCCTCCTAAAGAACCTCAACAGAGTCACAAACAAGAACCTTAGAAAACGACATGGATAAGAAAGCAAGATCAGTATAGCAATGAAGAATGCACAGTCGTTTTACAAGATAAACAGAAGAAACGTGGTTGGTATGTTGACAGTGGATATTCAAAACACATTACAGGTGATAGACACAAGTTTCTTACATTACAAAAGGAAATATATGTATCAGTCTCCTTCGGAAATGATGATTCAGCCAAAATCATTGGAAAAGGCACAGTGCGAATTGGGAACAAGAATGAAAAAACAGAAAATGTTCTACTAGTAGAAGATATGAAACATAATCTTTTAAGTGTGAGTCAAATGTGTGACCAAGGTCATAAAGTTACTTTTGATTCAAAAAAGTGTGAGATAAGAAAATAAGGTTCAGGGAAATTGGTCGCTACAGTTGCAAGAACTTCAAGCAACATATATGTGTTAAGCGAAATTGGAAATGAAAAGTGTTGTCTAGGAAAGGAAGATGAAAGTTGGATATGGCACAGAATAATGGGTCACATGCATTTTGATAACCTTTTCAAAGTCAACAAAAGAGAATAAGTCAAAGAAATGCCCCAGATAATGAAACCGACCAACACTTTATGCAAGCATTGCCAACAAGGAAATCAAACAAAGACCAGGTTCAAATCAAAGGAATATTCAACAACAAAACCACTAGAAATTGTGCATATTGATCTAGTTGGACCAACTACAACAAAAGGCTTAAAAGGTGAGAGATACTTTATGTTATTAGTTTATTATTGTACAAGAATGACTGCAGTTTGCTTTCTCAAGAACAATTCGGAAGCTTTTGAAAATGAGATCTACAAGGAAATGGTTGAAAATGAGATGGATTCAAGAATCAAATGCTTAAGATCGGATAATGGAGGAGAATTCACCTCGAAGTAATTTATGGACTATTGCAGCAATCATAGAATAAAAAGGCAATTCTCCATCGCTAGGACACCTCAACAGAATGGAGTTGTTGAAAGAAAGAACATGACAGTACAAGAAATGGATCAAACAATGATAATGGATTCAAAGTTGACAGATATTTTTTCGACACAGGCAGTGCGTACAAAAATTCACATTCAAAATAGAGTAATGTTCATAAACAACACTGATAAAACTCCCTACGAGCTATGGAAAGGAAGACCAGCAAATATGAAACACTTCAAAGTTTTTGGAAGCAAATGCTACATCAAAAGAGAAGATGGAAGAATGGGAAAGTTTGACTCTCGTGTGGACAAAGGAATACTTGTTGGTTACTCAAGTACAAGGATGTTGGATCATGTTGTCATTGATGCCAATGGTTTGATTGATTGATGTCATTGATTGATGTCAAGTGATTGATTGATGTCAAAGGATTGATTGATTGATGATTGATGTAATATAATATGTATTGTCCTTTATGAGAATGCATAG
>ML797252.1:214737-233602 GCA_009831015.1 Picea engelmannii | reverse complement strand
AAAATTGCAAGAAATTAGAGGATGAAATCATTTCCTTAAGAAATGAACTAGAGAAAAAAACTAATTAGTTGAGTGGAAGCTTGAAGTTTGGAAAGAGTAATGAAATCTTATATAGTATTCTCAGTTACCAAATGTCACCATTAATGAAGACAGGTCTTGGCTATGATGAAAAACAACAGACCCTTGAGGGAGAAGCAATCACTAAAGTCACAAAGCCATTAGAAAAGGAAAATAATAAAATCCTAAAATCTATGCTAATATTCTCAATTTATCAATAAACAATGAAAGCAACAATATGAAAGGAAACGATGACTAGAATAAACCAGATTCTTTTCACAAGAACAACAATAATGAGTTCAAAAGAGTTATTCCACCAAGAAGACCTTTCGATAAAGCACTAGATTATAGAACTTATGCAAGAAGTGATCATGTGAAAGATAGAAATAGAGGTTCTTATAAGACCTCAAAGAATGATTATGTGAGCAAAAAAATCATAATTTCTCATGGATTTGTTAATAGAAACTACAATTCATTTGCTCCTCTAATTTATTACAACATTGAATATTATAAGTGTAATAACTATGGACACATAGAATGTGACTGTAGAAGTAGCATAATAAAGTCTCCTAAAAAAAATAGGGAATAATATGTTCTTACCAAGCATAGAAAATAATACACAAAGGTGTGGACAAAGAAGGAAGAACAACCAAAGAAGGAAGAATGTGGACAAAGAAGCAAGAACAACCAAAGAAGGAAGAATGTGGACTTGCATTTATGTTCAAGACAAAGGAAGCCAACGATACACTGATTGTGGATGTTAAAAACACACGACAAGGAATCATCACAAATTTCTCACCCGAAAGGAAGAAAAATGAGGAAGCGTTACCTTCGAGGATAATGCTTCTACAAGGATAGTTGAAAAATGTATCATTAGTCTTGATAATGGAAAGACCAAAACACAAAATGTCTTATATGTTGAAGGGTTAAAACACAATCTTCTAAGTGTCAGTCAAATGTGTGATCAAGGTTACAACCTCACATTTCATTCTAAAGGATGTGAGACAAGGAAAACAGGTTCAAGAAGATTAGTGGAAAATGAAAATATAACCCCAAGCAATGTATATGTTCTTGATGAAGGCAAATGAGCAAAATTTTGTATGGGACACGTAAATGAAATTTGGTTATGGCATAGAAGGATGGGTCATATAAACTTTGACAATCTAGTAAAACTCAACAAGACACAAGCAGTAAGAGATATGACAAGGATCTCAAAACCTATTGACACTATTTGCAAGCCACGTCAGCACATGAAGTAGATGATAGTTAGTTTCAAGACAAATGAATACTCAACATCAAAGCCATTGGAACTTGTACACACAGACCTCTGTAGGCCATCAAGAACACAAACTTTAAAATGTGAGAGTTATTTTATGTCACTTATTGACGATTACACAAGAATGACACAAGTTACATTTCTTAAAAAAAATATGAAGTATTTGAGAAGTTTAAAGCTTTCAAATCCCTAGTTGAAAATGAGACTGATTTAAAAATCAAGTGCTTAAGATTGGATAGAGGAGATGAGTTTACCTCTTATGAATTTGATGAATTATGTGAGAATCATGGAATCAAGAGACATTTTTTGGAAACAAGGACTCCACAACCAAATAGAGTTGTAGAAAGGAAGAAAATAATTTTACAAGAAATGCCTAGAACAATTTTGAATGAAGCCAAACTACTAGACACCTTTTGGAGAGAATAAGTTAGCACAATAGTCTACATTTTGAATAGAGAAAAAATCAGAGTGAACAACAATAAGACACCTTATTAATTATGGAAAGGTATATCAACTACAATCAAATAATTCAAAGTATTTGGGAGCAAGTGATATATAAAGATAAATGAAGATAATTTAGGAAAGTTTGATTCTAGAATAGATGAAGGTATCTTTCTTGGCTATGCATCTAGAAGCAATGCCTACAAATGTTACAACAAAATACTGTGCAAGTTTTTGGATAGTATTGATGTAAGAGTGGATGAAGAAATACCTCAAAAGGAAAAGTCACAAACAAATTAATATCCAGAGGAGATAATCTACATAGAATAAGAAAAGGAAGAAGAGGAAGAAGAAATAGGACACTAATAACCAAAGACTCCATCTATATTTGTTCAAAAACATCATCCATAAAATTAGATCCTTGGTGATATAGATACATGAGTTCAGAATAGAAGAAGATTGGAATTTTCTTTGCTATCTAGAATAGAGCCCAAGAAATTTTCACAATCTAGTGAAGATAAGCATTAGGTTAATTCTATGAAAGAAGAACTAGATCATATTGAAAATAATGAGACATGGGAACTTGTGTCTCGACCAAAAGACAAGAATGTGATTGGCACCAAATGGGTCTTCATAAAAAAATTGGATGAAGATGGACAAATGGTAAGAAATAAAGCAATATTGGTTTGTAAAGAGTATGCTCAAGTTGAGGGTATTGACTTTGAAGAAACCTTTGCTCCGGTTGCAAGATTAGAAGTAATCATAATGTTTTTGGCATTTGCATGTTTCAAGAACTTCAAATTCTATCAAATGGATGTCAAGTCATCCTTTCTAAATGGAAATTTAGAAGAAGAAGTATATATTGAATAGCCAGAAAGATTTTACTTGTTAGAAAAGAAAGATCATGTATGCAGACTGGAGAAAACACTCTATAGACTAAAACAATCTCTCAGAGATTGGTATTCAAGACTTGACAAATACCTACAACAATAAGGTTTCAAAATAGGATCTGTATACAACACTCTTTACATTAAAACAAACAATGAAAATATGTTAATCATTTTGGTTTATGTGGATGATATCATATTTGGAAGTAATGATGATAGAATAAGCCAAACGTTTGCAGAATAAATGAAAAAAGAATTTTAGATGTCCATGCTTGGAGAATTGTCATTCTTTATAGGGTTGTGTATTTCTCAATCCAACAAAGGCATATCCATTTCTCAAACCAAATATTTCAAGGAAATATTGAGCAAGTGCAATTTGAATTTTCGGAACATGTTGAATCACAATTTAATCACGATCACCATGTTTTCGATAACTATTTTTTTGTTCCAAAATTGAATGTGATTGTCAATGCATCATCTAATGATCTTGCACAATCTGAAATTTATGATCTCCACGCACATATGTTAATGACATAAAATATATGGTATGCATAATACAACGAGTTTTCAGGTCCCCATGAAGAAATCATATCAATTGTGCAGCCCATAACCATGCAAGGCACATGAAACATTGATCTAATACAAGAAATATTTTCATCTAAATATGCTCTAGAATCATATGTTAATCCTCAGGGGAAAATGCATCACTTATCCTTGGATTATATCTCAATACTCTAGCACCCATTATATGATTTTGATGATGTTATAGGAGAATTATTGGAGTCATATTTCGCTCAAAGTTTCCCTAAGATTGGAAGATATCATTTCCCCTCTTAGTATGTGGGTTATGTAAAATTTAGACCCAGAGAGACTTGCCTGGATAATGGGGCACTTTGGTTTCGACCGATGGTTATGTCAATTTCTCATTATCTTGATTTGACCTCTGGAATGAATGACACCACTCATACTGAGACTCTCCCACAAGGTACATGGAATGCAAATTTCATTTATGTGTCTCATCATGTATGTCGCTCATTCTCGAATTCCTTCCAACAATCCTATGGTGATCAATTTAAATTTTATGATGGAATTGAAGCTTGGTTGGAGGAATCCTACATGTCTACATTTCTCATGAACAATAACATTGTCAAATTTCACATGTTGGGTAGAGATTTGCTTGATTCAATTATTCCTATCTTTGATCTCTCACTAATCCATTTTATGGTATTGATTTTTGATGAACATGTGGTTGCAAGTTTGGAGTTACTTGATTGGTTGCATTGGAACTATACTTTCACTTATCCATTTTTCATCCAGTGTAGGATAGAGTAGTAATATGAGTAACATAGTTATTTTTCTTCCTTTATGCTTGCATAGTTTATATGTTTGCTTCCATTTCCACTTGTGTGGCATAGATTTTTTCTCTTCTTGGTTTCTTGAATAAAATCCATCAGTTGTTATTAGTTGAGTTTGCAACTCAAGATGGATTGCTTTAATATTAGTTTCTTCTTCCATGAAGGCTTTGATATTTTCACTTGATGACCTTCATTTGGTTATTTAATTGAGCTTGGATTAGCTTTGGTTTTCATTCATCTTCATGAGGAAACCATGTGCATAAATTCTTTGAGAAGTTAAACTTGAAGATTCACTTGTTTCAATGGAATTCACTCAGATGATGACAACTAGACAACTCATTATCCCGAGCTACTGAAAGAATATAGGTTGAGGAATCCTTTACAACTTGGGGAAGATGGAAACCAGGTTGAAGGAATCATATCGACTGTTCATGGCCTTGTTGTTTATAATATGCAATGGTTGTGCAAGCCCTATTGACCAATCTTTTAATGGCTATGTTTCTCGCAAAATATTTTGGACCAATGGATCAATGTGATGGTATCTTGGGTCCATTCTCTTGGTTCCCGAAACAAATACTGGTGAGCTAAAATCTATTACAAATATTCTGAACAGATATGTCTTTTTATAAACTAAACCCTTCATGATGAGATGATTTCAAGAATGTCAAAGGTAAATCATCGATTTGTTCAAAAGAAATTCAAAATATTATACCAGATTATGATCTTTGTACCTTAACTCTTTCATAGTGGTGTATGTTGACTATAATCATTGAAGTGTTTGTTGCTCTATAAAGAGGATATTCCTGAGACTTTTGGCATATTTTGTCCCTTTCCCAATCCTAAAAGTTGTTTTCAAATATGGGCAAAATAAATAGTGTACTTCACCTCTAGCATGTACCTCTTATAACATAACATCAAGTTTTAGTTTCCCTCTGACAATTTTGAGTATCTTAGAAATATTGAGGATTATAGAGTACACGCACACAAACATTTTGAAGTTATCTTTTGGCACCAAAAGCTCCTAAGCTTGATTTTTGAGGTCAAATACTTTGTCCAATCATATTTCATGATAGGATATATATCTTTTCCTTGGTCCTATGATCTCAAATTGACAAAGTCTGTCTTTTCATCATCATGCATTGTTGATTATGAGGGTGAAGCATATTATTTTTCAGATTAAATGGCTTCCTTTAATGACTTGGGTATGTTGACATCCAATTTTTTAATACCTATTAAAGTTTCAAGGCATGTCCTTTGAAGCTCTTTGAATCCGATCTAACCTTCTTAATTTGATTTCTCATTCTATTGCTATACTCTTCGAAAAACCAGATGCAATATATTGACTTTGACTAATTGTTTGGGTTTTATTGGTTCTCTCTTGATATGGTCTTATTTTGATTTTCTCATGAAGTCCACTGGTCAAGTTGCCTTCATCTTGATTTCACTGGGAGTTTTACATCATGATGTTTCTGCTACTTTTGGAATTTTCAACTATTGAATAGAAGTTACATCTAAACCAAGTCATGAAACTATCAACATAACTGTTCAAGGCATTGGTTCACGAATTTTTGGGAGTGCTCATTGAGAATAATCTTTCAACACTCAACTAAGCACACAAAACACAAATCATACATCAAATTGCACATTCACTTGCATAAATACCACTTGTTGGTCTACAATCCCATGCTTAGGGGTTCTGAGAAGAGAAATGTTACATGTGGCCTTACTCTTTCATTTCAATTTCAGATATTGAACCTGTTCTAACCACACCATATATGATCTACAACCTAGTTTCAAGGAGTTGACAATGAAAGGAGTGCTAACAACAATTGTTTGATATGCATTCACATCCAAGTCATAACTGGTGGTCATCACAGATAGATTCATTTGATGCACAAAAGGGAACTTCCACTCGATAGACCAACATTCAAGCTAAGTCGAATCCACCTCTCTACTAGGATCTTGGAAACAAGAACTGGTAAGAATCATGATTTAATTTCATACATCCAAACAGGTATGGTTCCCTATGTTTTCAAAAGAATTATCTTTTTTATTTAGTGTCCCATGCCAGCCTGAATACAAACTTTAGGCTTGGTTTATGTTGTCAAATATCCGGAAACATGTTTTTTCGAGAGGGAATTATACTATTCGACATTGCTTTTGGTCAAATTTTCTAACTCGTCAAATAACTATGTTTGAAATTGGCTAACAAATCAATTCACATAATTGGTCACTAGTCTTAATTGGTGATATGTGTTTTTCTCCTATGTGTTAGAATATAATGGATGTGCTCGTTTTACCATTGACAATATCGCTATTGTCACCCAACCATAGGATGAAGCCACCCTCTAAGAATCTTAACCTTGACAGAGAATCACTCTGGAAGCAAACCCTAGGCTAGATAGCCAAACAAGGGGTAGTGCAACTTTCCCCAAGGATAGCGCACCAACAAGAGTTGAACAAATAGTCCAAACCCTAACCAAGAGATAGTCCAAGCCAAACGTGATCTGTTAGCTGCAACAACTGCAATGGCAGCTCTCCTCCAAACTTGCGCACAAAAATGGGCATTGCAGTGTGCACGAGTGCTACTCTACAATTCTGAGACTGCCTGCTAGAATGAAGATTGGCCTCCTGTATTTATAGTAATTCTAGCTAACTGCCTGGGCCGACTTATCATTCTGGGTATCTGTCTGTTCATTATATATTATTTCTTATGGCCGACTTCTTCTCTTAGAGGATAATAACCTAATACAAGTTATCTTCTTGAGCCAACATGTCTTCTAGGGTTATTATCCAACTCATTAGGGTTTCTTCTTGCTTCCCGGAATATTCTATTCTCATCAGGTTTACACGTGGAGGTAAATACCTCCCGCAACTACCATAATATCAACACTCCCTCCTAGCTATGGAGGTATTACAGGTAATGGTATTGAGCACAACCATACCATTCACCTGGTAGCATCAACATAGTTGTATAGACTATCTTATGACTAGATCATGAGAACCATCATCATCATCAGTGTCATCAGTTGCATCATCTCTCAAAACCATACTCTATCTGAGTAATCAGACATGATGCTCACTCCACAGAGTGACACAAGATCCATTCTTCTAATCTAGAAGAGTAAATGTTTTGAACCATTTTCTGTTTGGGAAATCTCTGTTCATTGATCATTCATCTGGCTGATAATTATTTTCAACACTGCTGATAGTCTTCAAGGAAATCATAACAATATCATTCAATAGAACACAACTGTGTCTATCCATAGTAGTACACAACTACAATCTAGTGGTATACTACCACACCAAGTACCACATAGATACTTGATCAAACAATGGAACACATCCACCACAGTAGTATACATCTACTGTCTAGAAACATACGGTCTTCATAACAATCATCTGATATCAACCTGCATAGAAACAATGTTATGATATAAAATGAATCATTGGGGCCATTCTTCCACTCACATCTGTGAGATCTTGGAAGAGCATTTTCCCTCAGAAGGTCAAACATCAATGATGAGCTATCTGGACTATTCTTCTCAAGCAAGGAAGAATAAATGTCCTGATTTATGAGCCTAGACCATTCCCCACCCCGGACCATTCCTCCGATACTAGACAAAGTGTAACCTGGAGAGAATGAGTCTTCCCTAAGGAATGTCTATCCTTCATTGTTGAACCTGGACCATTCCCCACCCTGGGCCATTCCTTCAGCACTAAACAAAGTGCATCATGGAGAGAATGAATCTGACCTAAGGAATGACTGTCTGGACCATTTCCAAAGGAAATGACTGTCCTGCACCAACCTCCAAAACAGACCATTCCCCATGTTAACCACAATGGGAAATCGTTTTCAGGCGATGCGGGCCAGTCTTCTTGAGTAACCCTCAAGAAGAGAGACTTCCATAGACCACTTCCCATGTTAACCACAATGGGAAGGCGCTTTCTATGGTACATCAACAATCTAGACCATTTTCCGAACTGGAAAATGTCTATTCGTCAGAAATATCAATCCAATTTCCGAACTAAAAAGAAAATGCTAATCCTGGACCATTTTTCGAACTGAAAAATGACTGTCCATCAATCAATAATACATCAGTGTTCCCTCCCAAACTGGGAGTCATCTATTCCTTTTTCAATAAGGAAGTCGTCTCCATGAGCTCCAGCTTGAGTACACAAACTCTTTCATCTTGGACATAAGCTTTACCAAAATTTCTACTTATTTGCTCATCTATGGAGATATGTATTGGAGAACCACTTTCTCCTTTATGGACTTCATCATGGATAATGTAATGCTTGATTTCAAATGTACTTCGATCTGGAACATTGGTTTTCTTTGAAGGCTTCATGTAGCTCTGATCAATAAAGTATATCATTGTTGGAAAACTAGAACATATCCATGTGGCACTTCTTCTGTCATCATGAGATCAGATCTTCTGAGTAATCATCTTGATACAATATCTCTGTTATAGAAAATCTTCACCACGCTTCTGTTGTGCACTGGAGGTTCTCCACCAAGTTATTGTTAGAATATAGAAGATGGTGTGCTCATTTTACCATTGACGATACCCTCGTCACCCAACCATAGGTCGAAGCCACTCTTCGAGCACCTTAACCTTTTCTGAGAATTATTCCTGAAGTAAACCCTAGGCTAGATAGCCAAACAAGGTGTAGTGCATCTTCCTCCAAGGATAACGCACCAACAATAGTTGATCAGATAGTCCAAACCCTAGCCAAGAGATAGTCCAAGCCAACACTGAAACTGCTAGCTATAGCAGCTACACCTACAGCTCTCCTCCACACGTGCACACCAAACTGGGAACAACAGTGCACACCAAACTAGGAACTGCAATTCTAAGATGTGTCAAAATGAGAACTGGCGCCCTGTATTTATACTGGTTCTGCCAGATTTGTTGGGGCCAACTTCTCCTTCCGGATATGTGTCTGTTCAATATATTATTATTATTTCTGGCCGACTTCTTCTCTTAGAGGCCAATAACCTAATATAAATTATCTTCTTGAGCCGACAAGACTTCTAGGGTTATTAGCCAACTCATTAGGGTTTTCTCTTGCTTTCCAGAGTCTTCTATTCTCGTCAGGTTCACACGTGGAGGTAAATACCTCTCGTAGCTACCATAATATTAACACTCCCTCCTAGCTAGGGAGGTATTACAGGTAATGGTCTTGAGCACAAAAACATACCATTTACCCGGTAGCATCAATATAGTCGTCTTGACTATCTCATGACTAGATCATGAGCATCACCATCACCATCAGCTACATCATCTCTCGAAACCATACTTCATCTGAGTAATTAGACATAATGCTAGATAAGTCACTCACACCATAGAGTGATGCAAGAGCCACTCTTATAATCTAGAGGAGTAAATGCTCTGAACCAATATCCGTCTGGAAATCTCTGTTCATCATTCGTCTAGATGGTGATTATTTCCAGTAAACTGTTGATAGTCTCCAAGGCAGTTAGAACAAAAACAGAACACAACTGTTTCTATCCATAGTAGTACATAACTACAATTCAGTGGTTTACTACCACACCAAGTAACACACAAGTACTTGATCAACAACGTATAGTCACGAACAGTGGAACATATCCACCACAATAGTCTTCATCTATTGTCATACAGTTTTCATAACAAACATTTGATAGCAGCCTGCATAGAAACAAAGTTATGATATAAATTGAATCATCTGAGCCAATATTTCACTCACATCTATGAGATCTGAAAGAATATCTGCCTCGGGAATAGTGGAACATATCCACCACAGTAGTCTATGTCTATTGTCTTCATAACAAACATTTGATAGCAACCTGCAAAGAAACAATGTTATGATGTAAATTGAATTATCTGGGCCAATCTTTCACTCACATCTGTGAGCTCTGAAAGAATATCTACCTTAGAGTGGAATAATGGGATATCTGAACTATTATTCTCAAGCAAGGAAGAATAATTGTCCTGTCTTCTGAACATGGACCATTCCCCACCCTGGGTCATTCTTCCTACACTAATCAAAGTGCACCCTAGAGAGAATTTATAACCCTAAGGAATGTTGAGTCTGGACCATTCCCCACCCTGGGCCATTCCTCCTACACTAATTAAAGTGCACCCTGGAGAAAATGTATAAAACCTAAGGAATGTCTATCCCTGATTGTTGAGTCTGGACCATTCCCCACCCTGGGCCATTCCTCCTACACTAATCAAAGTGCACCCTGGAGAGAATGTGCAAACCCTAAGGAATGACTGTCCAGACCATTTCCTCTGTTAACCACAAGAGGAAAAGACTGTCCTGCATCAACCTTCAAAACAAACTATTCCTCATGTTAACCACAATGAGAAATCGTTGTCCGACAAGGCGGGCCAGTCTTCTTGAGTAACCCTCAAGAAGAGAGACTGCCCTAGACCACTCCCCATGTTAACCACAATGGGAAGTCGTTGTCTATGATACATCAACAATCAGACTACTTCCCATGTTAACCACAATGGAAAGTGACTGTCTGTCAGAAGTCTCAATCCACTTTCCAAACAGGAAAGCATTTGTCCAAGATGGACTATTTTTCAATTTTAAAGATGAATGTATTCAATAATGTTTTCAGTGCTCCCTCCTAACTTGGAGAGTCATTTCTTCCTTTTTCAATAAGAAGGAAGTTGTTTCCACGAGCCCTAGCTTCAGTGTGCAAACTCTTTCATCTTGGATAGAAGTTTTACCAAAATGTTTGCTTATCTGCTCATCTGTGGAGATATGTATTGGAGAATCATTTTCTCCTTTCTGGACTTCATCATGGATAATGTAATGCTTGATTTCAAATGTACTTTAGTTTGGAACACTATGAAGGCTTCATGTAGATCTGAACAGTAGAGTATATCATAGTTGGAAAGCTGGAACATATCCACGTGGCACTTCTTCTATCATCATGAGATCTGATGATCTGAAATTTAACTTGATCTAAAATTCAAGATCTTTTAACTACTATTTGCATGTGAATTTTTCACTGTTAACCATCTTTGTAATACAAAATTAAAGAACATCCATCAAGCACATGAGCACATAAACATGTAAGCAAACCATCTATGAACAAGAATTAGTAACGTAGTTCACCAGACTTCCTGGATACGTCTCCGAGTCCACTCCAACAGTGATATCACTCTTTAATTAATCTCAAATGCTTAAAAATTACAAAGAAAGGCTTACATAAGAGCTCCCAAAAACCAACTTTCAGATCTACGATTCTGGGCAGAAACAAACATCATAGGTGGCTGGAAAACGTCATTCTGCAACTTTTGACTGTAAACTCAAGTATGCTTTGCTCACTCAAATGGGCTCTGGAGGCACTTTTCTGTTCGGCTACTCTGATGACGAAACATATAACATATTCAGAATCCTCTCGAAATTCTGCAACTTTTGAGTATAAAGTCGACCTATTTCTGAGCAGGTCGCCTGGAACACCTCCTAGCACGAAATCCAATGTAACCTTTACATGTCAGACCCATACAGTCTCGAAAAGCGTGCCACTCCTCTTCTGGAGGCACTTTTCTGTTCGGTTACTTTGATGAAGAAACAAAGAGCATATTCAGAATCCCCTCGAAATTCTGCAACTTTTGAGTATAAAGTCGATCTATTTCTGAGCAGGTCGCCTGGAACACCTCTTGGCACGAATTCCAATGCAGCATTTGCCTGTCAGATCCATACAATCTCGAAAAGCGTGTCACTCCTCTTCTAGAGGCACTTTTCTGTTCGACTACTCTGATGAAGAAACATAGAGCATATTCAGAATCCCCTCGAAATTCTGCAACTTTTGAGTATAAAGTCTATTTATGAGCAGGTCGCCTGGAACACCTCCTGGCATGAAATCCAATGCAGCCTCTCGCTGTCAGATCCGTACAGTCTCAAAAAACATGTCACTCCTCTTTTGGAGGCACTTTTCTTTTCGGCTACTCTGATGAAGAAACAAAGAGCATATTCAGAATCCCCTTGAAATTCTACAACTTTTGAGTATACAGTCGATCTATTTATGAGCAGGTCGCCTGAGACACCTCCTGGCACGGATTCCAATGCAGCCTCTACTAACTCTCCCCTGCCTTGTTTTGTGTGCCCGGTTAAATAAGCAGAACTGCTAACCATCTCGCCAAATTTAGCGAACCTCCTCCAGATTTGGCGGTAACCGCCAGATTTGGCTGAATCCGCCAAACTGCTGGGCTTCTAGAAGGTGACACGTGTCATGCTGACATCAGCGTCCGTACTGCTGACATCATCAGTACGACCTGTTGACTGTTTGACTTTTTATTGTTGTTTTTGAAAAACTTCAGAGTGTCATAACTTCTTCATAGGAGCTTCGTTTGAGAAAGTAAATATATTTCCAGAATCAGGAGAACGAGCCGGACGCAATGGCATTGGTTTCATCCAATTATGAGAACTTTGATTTTTGAGCATTTTCTGAGCCTAGGGACCCTTATGAGACTTCTGGGTCATTCCTAGATCCTCCTTTCTGCATTTGAGTATTTTCGAGCGATTTTGGATCCACCTGGATCATCTCATCTACTGAGTAATCATCTTTATAGGAAATCTTCACCACGCTTCTGCTGTGCACTGGAGATTCTCCACTAAGTTATCTTCTTCTATCTGCATACAGGAGTCTCTTTCTGGTATGCCTCAATGTCTTGAGATTTCTCTTCATACGCTCTTTATTCAATTTCTCTGGAGAACATTCTTTGCATTCATCTGATGTAGAATTCCGACTCATGGATGTCGCAGATGATATAATGACTTATGTAGAGATAAATCTGGTTTACTGGAACAAGTAGTTATCATAATCTTCTCCCTCCATCAGGGAGAACCTCTAGTTTTTGGATCTTGTAATTATTTCATTCATAAGTCTTCTATACACTGTTCTTCATCACGACTTCTAGTTCTTCTGCTTTATTGCTTTTATTGAGTTCATATCAGGCTGGTAATTTTTTATTCTTAATATTATGACTGGTTGTTCTGGCTTTTCTTTCTTTCTTGGAATCTTCATGTTTTTCTTTAGCCCTTGGGTCCATGGAGTTTCTTATAGATTCCATGCCCTAGAGATTCCACTTCTTCCTTTCATCATAGGATCACGGATCTGGATGGACAACCATGAATACTTTAAGGCTTATCTTCGAAGAAGTCTTCTTCTGCGGTTGAACTGAACACATACTGTCTTTCATGGCTGCTACCATGGATATATATTTCATCATCTTCAATGGATCACGGGATTATCTCCCTCCTAATCCTTGCTTCATGTATAAGTGCATATAATTTGCTCCCTCCGTCTGACAGAGTCCATGCTTCCATCTGCATCCTTATTGTCTTCTGCAATATATAATAGAGTCCACACTTCCATCTACATTCTTATTGTTTTCTGCAATATATAATTTGCTCTAGAGTCCATGCTTCCATCATCATCCTTATTGTCTTCTATAATATATATATAATTGGCTCTCTTGTTTAGCAGAGACCATGCTTTCGTCTTGTTGTTTTTCTACAAAAGCGTCATAAGTCCTTTCCAGTTTCCTCTCGATTGCTGACTTCTTTCTGTCTTTGCTTCTTCTAAGTCTCTTCATGATTGATTTGGCTTATCTTGCAACAAATCATGATTTGTATTTCATTCTTTCATGTGTATTATCTAATGATATCTCTTTTTCATCTTTCCATAGGTATAGTTCTTCTTGGAACACATGATCTTCCAAGAGATAGATATACAAGATGTGTACAAAGACGATGCAAACAAGGTATGTACAGAGACAATGCAAACAAGAAATAAGAAGAGTGTTGTTACCTTTTAGAAGAAGAAGTCTCTTCCATCCTGCTTAGTCTTCTTTGTAGGTTCATTTTCTTCGGCAATCGATGCTTTGTGTTTCTCTTTCCTTTTCTTTAGCTCGGGACACTAATTCTTGTAGTGATCGTACTTTTGACAGTTGAAGCATTGTACTTTTAAAATGTCTTTCTCTTGATTTGGCTTCCTCCTTGAACCAAACTTCCTTTTGTTCCTGAAGTTCTTGAATCTTGTTGTGAAAGCTTGATCGTCGTACTTCTTTTGGGGTTTTTCTTTTGTATTTATCCTTGATTCTTCTTGAGAACAACAAGTCCAAAGTTCTTCAAATGTCAGATACTCCTTCCTTATGTTCATGCTTGCGACAAATGCATCCCATGTCTTGGGAATACCATTGAGTACTATGTTCACCAATTCCTTTTCTGAAGTGATCTCTTCAATAGCTTGTAGTTGGTCTCTTGACCGGGAGATCCTTACAAAGTATGATGTTATGATGTCATCCTCATTCATCTTCATGTCACGGAGCTCATTCTTCAGACTCATAACTTGTCCGATTTTTCTGACTGAGAAGAGATTTGTTAGGTCATCGTACATCTTCTTCGATGAGTCAAGATGGGAGATGTAGGGTATCAAGTGGTATTTTATAGAATCCACTATGATACTCATGGAATTGATGTCAACATCCTTGAACTTCTCCATAGATGCAACGTTCTTTGGTTCCTTCTCTTCTCCTTCTTCAAATTCTGGCTTCACGATCTTTCCTTTCATGATATCCAACACTTTATTCTTGGCAAGGATGAGGTCAATCCTTGTCTTCCATGCTCTGAAGTTAGAGGCTCCATCTAACTTGTTCTCAGACTTCATAGAGTTCGTCATGGCTTGCTTGACTTGGTCAAACCCTAGATTTGACCAGAAATTAAAACTTCATGTCTTGGCTTGCTGAGAGTATCAGGAGATGCTCTAGGCTAGAGCACACTGATCTATCCAGAGATTAGGTAAATCCATTCACTTAAGGTGCCTCAACAAGAGGTTTAGGGTTTCTGCAACTGCTCCTGCTAGTAACCCTAGCGGTAGTGTCTTGGGAGCTACTTCTGCTAGTAACCCTAGCGACAGTTCCTCAACAAGCTCAATATCCTAGCGACTATGTTTCCTTCTAGCATTTAGACTGAATGAAGGAGGTGTGGGCCCATAACCTGTTAGAATATAGAATATGGTGTGCTTGTTTTACCATTGACGATACCCTCATCACCCAACCATAGGCCGAATCCACCCTCCGAGCACCTTAACCTTGACTGAGAATTATTCTGGAAGTAAACCCTAGGCTAGATAGCCAAACAAGGTGTAGCACATCTTCCTCCAAGGATAGCGCGCCAACAACAGTTGATCAAATAGTCCAAACCCTATCTAAGAGATAGTCCAAGCCAACACTGAAAATGCTAGCTGCAACAACTACACCTGCAACTCTCCTCCACACGTGCACACCAAACTAGGAACTGCAGTGCGCACCAAACTAGGAACTGCAATTCTGAGATGTGTCAAAATGAGAACTGGCGCCCTGTATTTATACTGGTTCTGCCAGATTTGCTGGGGCCGACTTCTCCTTCTGGATATGTGTTTGTTCAGTATATTATTATTATTTCTGGCTGACTTCTTCTCTTGGAGGCTAATAACCTTATATAAATTATCTTCTTGAGTTGACAAGACTTCTAGGGTTATTAGCCAACTCATTAATGTTTTCTCTTGCTTTCTGGAGTCTTCTATTCTCGTCAGGTTCACACGTGGAGGTAAATACCTCCCGCAACTACCGTAATATTAACAGTAATCTTCTTCCATCTGCATACAAGGGTCTCTTTCTGGTATGATTCAAAGTATTGAGGTTGTTCCTCATACGCTCTTTGTTCAATTTCTCTGGAGAACAGTCTTTGCATTCATCTAATGTAGAATTCCAACCCATGGATATTGCGGATGATATAAAGACTCATGTAGAGGTATGTCTGGTTTATTGGAGCAAGTAATCATCATAGTCTTCTCCCTCCATCTGGGAGAAACTCTAGTTCTGGATCTTGCAATGCTTGCATATATACATTGTTCTTCATCACAACTTTCAGTTCCTCTGCTTGATTGCTTTTATTGAGTTCATATTAGGTTGGCAATCTTGTGATTCTTAATACAGTGACTGGTTGTTCTGGCTTCTCTTTCTTTCTTGGAATCTTCATGTTCTTCCTTATGTTTTTCTTTATCTCTTGGGTCCATGGAGTTTCTTATAGATTCCATGCCCTAAATATTTCACTTCCTCCTTTCATTATAGAATCATGGATGTGGATGGACAACCAAGGATACTTTAAGGCTTCTCTTCAAAGAAGACTTCTTCTGAGGTTGAACTGAACACACACTGTCTTTCATGGCTGCTACCATGGATATATACTTCATCATCTTCAATGGATCATAGGATTATCCCCCTCCTAATCCTTGCTTCATGTATGAGTGCATATAATCAGCTCCCTTCGTCTAACAGAGTCCATGCTTCCGTCTACATCCTTATTGTCTTATGCAATATATAATTGGCTCCCTCTGTCTAACAGAGTCCATGCTTTTGTCTTATTGTCTTCTGCAAAACGTCATAAGTCTTTCTCCAATTTCCTCTTGATTGTTGACTTCTTTCTATCTTTGCTTCTTCTAAGTCTCTTCATGATTGATTCTGATTTTTCTTATCTTGTAATAGCTTCCACATGATTTGCTTGATGTATTTCATCTTTTCATGTGTATTATCTAACTTGTATAATGATATAAATCCTTATCTTGTTGGTCTTCCATTGGTATAGTTATTCTTGGAACACATTATCTTCCAAGAGATAGATATACAAGATATGTACAAAGATGATGCAAACAAGACATGTACCAGAACTAAGAAGAGTATTGTTACCTTCAGAAGAAGAAGTCTCTTTCATCCCGCTTAGTCCTCTTTGTAGGTTCCTTTTCTTCGGCAATTGATGCTTTGTGTTTCTCCTTCCTTTTATTTAGCTCGGGACAATGATTCTTGTAGTGACCATACTTTCGACAGTTGAAGCATTGTATTTCTGAAATATCTTTCTCTTGATTTGGCTTCCTCCTTGAACCAAGCTTCCTTTTGTTCCTAAAATTCTTGAATATTGTTGTGAAGGCTTGATCATAGTAATTATTTTAGGGTTTCTCTTTTGCACTGATCCTGAATTCTTCTTGAGCACAACAAGTCCAAAGTTCTTCAAATGTAGGATACTCCTTCCTTGTGTTCATGCTTGCGGAAAATGCATCCCATGTCTTGGGAAGACCATTGAGTACCGTTTTTACCAATTCCTTCTCTGAAATGATCTCTTAAATAGATTTTAGTTGATATCTTAACTGGGATATCCTTACAAAGTATGATGTTATGTTATCATCATCATTCATCTTCATGTCACAGAGCTCATTCTTTAGACTCATTATTTGTCCAATGTTTCTGACTGAGAAGAGGTTTGTTAGGGCATCGTACATCTTCTTCGATGAGTCAAGATGAGAGATATAGGTTATCAAGTGGTATTTTATAGAGTCCACTATGATACTCATGGAATTGATGTCACCGTCTTTGAACTTCTCCATAACTACAATGTTTTGCGGTTCCTTCTCTTTTCCTTCTTCAAAGTCTGGTTCCACGATCTTTCCTTTCATGATATCCAACACTTTATTCTTGGCAAGGATGAGGTCAAGCCTTGTCTTCCATGATATGAAGTTAGAAGCTCCATCTAACTTGTTTTCTGACTTCATAGAGTAAGTCATGGCTACTTTGACTTGGTCAACCCTAGACTTGACCAGAAACTCAACCTTGACGTCTTGTCTTGCTAAGAGTATCAGGAGATGTGCTAGGATAGGGTGCATTGATCTATCCGAAAATTAGGTCAATCCCTTCACTTAAGGTGCCTCAACGAGAGGATTAGGGTTTCTGCAACTGCACCTGCTAGTAACCCTAGCGACAGTGCTTTGGTGACTGCTCCTTCTAGAAACCCTAGCGACAGTTTTTCGATGAGCTTAATATCCTTATGGCTATGTTTCCTTCCAGTGGTTAGACTGAATGAAGGAGGTGTGGTCCCATAACCTGTTAGAATATAATGGATGTGCTCATTTTACCATTGACAATATCGCTATTGTCACCCAACCATAGGCCGAAGCCACCCTCCGAGCACCTTAACCTTGACAGAGAATCACTCTAGAAGAAAACCCTAAGCTAGATAGCCAAACAAGGGGTAGCACACCTTTCCCCAAGGATAGCGCACCAAAAAGAGCTGACCAGATAGTCCAAATCCTAACCAAGAGATAGTCCAAGCCAAATGTGATCTATTAGCTGCAGCAGCTACAATGGTAGCTCTCCTCCAAACCTGCGCACAAAATTGGGCACTGCAGTGTGCACAAGTGCTGCTATGCAATTCTAAGACTGCCTGCCAGAATGAAGACTGGCCTCCTGTATTTATAATAATCCTGGCTAACTGCCTGGGCTGACTTCTCATTCTGGGTATCTATCTGTTCAGTATATATTATTTCTTCTGGCCAACTTCTTCTCTTGGAGGCTAATAACCTAATACAAGTTATCTTCTTGAGCCGACATGTCTTCTAGGGTTATTAGCCAACTCATTAGGGTTTCTTTTTTCTTCTCAGAATATTCTATTCTCGTCAGGTTTACACGTGGAGATAAATACCTCCCGCAGCTACCATAATATCAACACTATGTGCATATCGCTCTCATGAAAGTTTGTGCTCTCTTGAAGAGAAGGACACGACTTGAGGAAGACACATGAATTCAAAAAATTAAACATGATCATGAGACATGTTTCCTGGAAAATGTATTCACAAATTTGTTTTTGGATTCTATTCTCAATTCCTTGCACATGATATTCTTGAACGCTTTCCTTTATGAAAACCTTGGGTTGAAATCAATCTCATACTTTGAATGGTTTGTCTATGCAGGTACAAGTGCACAGTTGGTAACACACTTATGATTTGAACTAGTGAAGAGATGAGTATGTTA